>BMAO01000560.1:0-43708 GCA_019973975.1 Trichonephila clavata
AGGCTATATCTGCAGCTACTGTACGTCGAAGATTACATATGAATGGACTGTATGCCCGGGTACCTCGAGTTTGTGTTCCTCTATCCGTCCAATCCAGAGGGACATGATTAAAGTGGTGCCGGGAACATGGCAATTGGACTGTGTCTTACTGGGGCAATGTCATTTTTACTGATGAGTCAAGATTTGCTCTGGAGCCAGATGACAAGCGTATAAGGATATGGCGTAAACAAGGAACACGCAATCACCCCCAAAACATCACCGAACATCACGCATTCCGAGGCGGAAGCATTATGGTGTGGGCAGGGATTTCATTAGGATACCGCACCGACCTGCACATCTTTAAAGGGGTTCTGTGACGGCTGTCCGGTATCGAGATGAAGTCCTAGAACCCATTGTGAGATTGTACGCTGCAGCAGTTGGCCCTACTTTTGTTTTAATGGACGATAACGCACGTCCCCATAGAGCCGACATCGTCGATGACTACCTGGAGATTGAAGGGATTGCGCGTATGGCGTGGCCAGCATATTCGCCCGACCTTAATCCCATTGAAAATCTTTGGGATGCTCTCGGCCATGCTGTATCTTCACGTTTCCCACCTCCAGCCACTCTTATTGACCTGGAAACTGCTTTACAAGAAGAATGGCGATTGCGTAATTCTGCGGTGGTTGACCACCTAATTGAAAGCATGGTCAGAAGGTGTAAACTTTGCATACAGATGAGGGAGGGATCACATACCCTATTAATGTCCTTTTTTCATTTTATGCTGTTTATTTTCATTTTATCTGTTTATTTCATTTTATCTGTTTATTTTCATTTTATGCTGTTTTTTTCATTTTTCTGTTTTTTTTTTTATGCTTTTTTTCATTTTATGCTGTTTATTTTCACTTTATACAAAATTCTGTTTAAGTCTCCAATATGACATCATCTGATAACTTACAAAAATTTAATATTGCTTTCATTTCTGTATATAATTACTAATTTTGTTTTATGTATAAATATATATGCTACTTTACTGCAAAATTTTGTGTCAATCAAAGCAGTATTTGTTGATTTTTTTGCATTTTACATCTTCGTGCTCAAATTTTGTAAGTGAGTGTACATGAAGTCTATGAATGGCTACAAATAATCTTCAAGTAGCTGAACATAAAAATTTCTAGTTATTTTCTATTCTAATATTCTCTCTAGTCTATGTTTCTAGTCTGACCAGAGGATACTGACGTGCTGTATAAAAAGCAACCCACGTAGTTATGAAGCTACCACTAGCTTGTATAGTGCCTTATTGACAACTTGTGATTCCATGGTCTCTTAAGGTCTGCATCCCACTTGCGAACTATACCATAAGCTCTTATCAACTATTATCGTGATTTATCTCACCAATCAACGTTTTCCCAGCCATCTAGGGTCAGCTTAATATGTTCATGAGCGCAGCTGGGGTGATATAGCCTATGGTATATTGTTAGTAAAGACATTCGAGTCGGTCTTCTGCTGTCATATACCATCAACATCAAATTTCGGCGCATGTTCTCTCGGGTGCTTGCGTCGTATGTCCCGCATTGATTGTTCCTGTTATTTGATGTAGTGTTGCTTGTCTAGTAACACTAACTACTCTACCTAGCCATCGCTGGTCTCTATCATGAAGTTGATGTGGGTGGCCATAGCGTTGTCTATGGTGGGAAGTAATGTCCAAAATTTCATATTTTTGGTAGATTTTTCGTGATGTGGATAGAGGAATGTTGAATTTCAAAACAATTTTTAAAACAGAATGCACCGTTTATCTAACTCCAATAAACATTTCATGTTTAAAGTCTGTTAATTCCTATTGTACGGCCATAGTCATGCCCGAAAATCTTTTCATGAGAATTATTTGAGTAGGAATGAAATATACACAATGCACTTTTTATTTATGCATTTTTTTCCTCAGTTACTGCCTACTAGATATTTGTATACTGCTATTCTATGACTTTCAGTACATCAATGTAATTTTTAATTCGCTTTATTCTTTTAAGTCTACCAGCGCTTTTAATTTATTTTACTTGAAAGCAAAAATACCATTGCGTAATTGTTTTCATAAATATCTGCAAGTAAAGAGAAATTTCCATACGTTACAGAAAGGAAACTGGAATGCATAAATAACACGTATATTCACTAGCATTTAATAAATAAATTAAGAAATCTGAATATTTTATATTCTTCTCAAAAACAATTTTAAAATCGAAAGTATTAGCATTGTTTCTTTTTAGGTCAGTTTAATCTCTTGATAATTTAGGCATAAAAGGAATAATTTTTTTAAAAGAAAATTTTTTGACTCAATGGATACGTAGCCTAATCAAGGAATGAAAATTTTATTTTAAAGCATTCATTTCAATGCTATCTTAAAGATTTGATAATTACCATTTCGTAGATCAAAATTTTAATCACAAAGTAAATAACTAAGGTTTCTTTAATTTGATAATACGAACCGGCTTACTTCTTTAAAACTGCAATTGTAACATGCGAAATATTATCTTGAATGAAATTTTTTATCTAATAGCCTTGTGGCAGTGGTTCCTATATAAGACACTAGCTGCCTCTGGACTGAAGTGACCATTTTGGCCTAGGGGTAGGGTGTGTGTTTCCGGAACGGAAGGAACCGAGAACTAATCCCTCCTTCATTGGTGACCTTGTGGAACTTCGAACAAATGCAACCTTCGTGCAGCAATCGTGGCGCCGTCTGTCCACCACAAATGCAACCAAAGCCGTCAGACACATGACGCATTCAACAAAGTCGTCTCACTCATCACGCAACCTACAAACCGTCATATAGTGACACAACAGCTCACACGCTCGCCATAACAACAATATCGTTCGTTCGTCTTACCGACTCACTGGTTGGGGAGTGAGTGGGTGGTGGTTCCTATATAAAACACTATCTGCCTCTAGATTGACATGATCATTTTGGTCTAGGGGTAGGGTGTGTGCTTTCGGAGCGGAAGGAACTGAGAACGTTTTTTTATTCACACTTCCACCATATTCTTAAACTTACACGTGTTCTAGGAATTTTTATAAATGTGTTTGTGCGTAATTTCCTTACTTATATTAATAAATCTTGCTGTTGATCTCTCAAAGTATTGGTGATGGAATAAATACCTCAATTCGAAACTTATAACTTGAATAAATTTATGTGTTAGTGTCACTCTGCATGCAAATTACTTAACTTTTTTCTCCGTTTTGTTAATTATTGTTAAGATTTCATGGAATATTATTATGATATTAGATAAAAAATGTAAATCATTCCGATGTATTGCTGTGGATTAGAACTGCAATGAATTTTCAATTAAAATTCATTAAATGTATCGAATTATTTATTTTCTGAAATTTTACTTTAATTATATTTTACTTTCAGAAAACATTGTAATTTTTTTAAATACCCTAGTTAAATTCTTTCTATTTACCTTTCTTATGAGTTTTAATTTTGGTAATTTGTACGGGAGGTTAACTAATTTGTGTTATGCATTTATGTATATTTTTCCGAATTTTTTTCAAAATATCGATCTAAATATTTGAAGACCTTATGCAAACTCGTGGTTTTCGAGCTCTGTGGGCCGAAGAAATTTTGAATGACTTTCATTTATCTTTTTGTGTCCTTATAGAATATTTTTGTGCAATATACTATATCAGGGGTCGGCAACCTGTGGCACTCGGTACAATTCTCAGTAGCACGCTGCACTTCTCAACAAATTTGTCAATTTTTGAGTGGATTGAAATTGATAAAATCATAATGGAACCTTATTTGACAAACATCTTCAGAATTATGATCATTTGCCGATGACGAAAAAATCTGAAAAATAACTCTAAAGATAAATTTACAGCTGTTTTGTAAATTATTGAAAGTCATTGCTGGAGAGATTTAATCGTTTGGAGAGGGGGGAAATTGCATGGAACTCTGCTTTCCACTTTTAGTTCTGCATATTTAAGTAAAAAGTCTTTCCACATATGAAAAATATTAGGAGTCCACAAAGAAATTGTTTAACAACTGAATGCTCAAAATCATGTCAAATTGAAAGTCAACATTATACCCCTGATTTTGTGATATGAAAGTAGAGCGGTGCAAGCACTAGGTTCGCATAAAAACTTTTATTTAGCTTTTTAATCTAACTATAATTAAGGGAAGTACTATACTTTATGTTGTATATTTCTTATTTTAATAAACTTGTTTAAAAATATTTAATATATGTGTTAAAGTTTAATTTTCTTCTTTTTTTGTTGAAGAAAGAGTTGCATTTTATGCTATTTATTTTTGTGTTAAGAAATATCTTGAAATAATGCAAAATTAATATATAATAAAGCAAAATAATCCATATAATTGACATCTATTCTCTAACTGCATGCATTATCGTTGGAATCGAGTTGTTTCAAAAATGTCCTACTGTGTGGCACGCTGAATCCTATTGATAGATTGGTTTGGCACGCCATAGCTAACAGGTTCCCGACCCCTGTTCTATATCAATAACTAGTGTATAGTATATTTATATATATTTTTTTTTATTCATTAGGACATGGGTACCAAGAAACGCATTTTAGTCATTGGAGCTGGAATGTCTGGCTTAACTGCAATTAAAGCATGCAAAGAAGAAAATTTTGAGGTGGTGTGCTACGAAAAGAGTGGAGAATTTGGAGGATTGTGGCGCTACCATGAAAGTAACAGTGACAACTTCCCATCAGTCATGAAGAACACTATGAGTAATACAAGCAAAGAAATGAGCGCCTTCAGTGATTTTCCTCCTCCTAGTGAATTCCCAACGTATCTTCATCATACATTGGTTCTCAAATATTTGGAAATGTACGCCGAGCATTTTGACTTGCTGGGAAACATTTCTTACTATCACGAGGTTTGTATTAGTGTAAAATTTGGTTAAACCTTTAGGGACTTAAAATACAATCACATCTATTAGAAACAATTCGATGGTTAAAATTTTTCGATTCCGAAATAAAATCTTAAAAAATAATGAAATTACACGTTTTCAGAATCTCGAGAATTTTGAATACAAATATTTTTGATGAAGCTTTGAAAAGATATTGGTCAATAAACACTTAACGCTTACATAACTTCAAATACTGATACTTTTCCCCTTAAAATATTCAGAAGATGTGAGAAATGAACTATAAAATAATTGGTCAAAAAATAAGGAAAGGAATATTCTTTTGCACTTCTGGAAAAAAGTTTGATATTATAAAGTACGAAAAAAGTGTGACATTTAAGAATTCGTGGGCTTATTAACATCTCTCTCAATATCATTTAATTTCTTTCTAGAGAAAAACCAACCCTTTCCTGTGTTTGTTCGACATCCAAATCTTGAGTTTTAAGGCAGAATTCTTTCCCCCAGGAAGTTAAAAATTTTTTTTTTGAGTTTAAGGTTCAGGTATTAAACTGTACTAAATCGCTAGTCGATTCTGGATTATTGTTTTCTCATCGAAAAAGGACTGATTTCAATTTTATTTAGATGGTCGTGGTAGCCGTATGTTCATAGTCACAATCTCGGAGTTTATCAGGATTACAAATTACAAGTTCCCTTGCCAGTAGTTATCGTATTATTTCTAAATGCGACACTAACAAACAATCAAGTCACTTTTATTCATATCTGCTAAAATAAAGATTAGTCTCTTTTATTCAGTCCTTACGAACAATAAAATAATCTTATTATGAATAATTATTCTGTATGCATAGCTAAAAATATTTATTTTCACCAATTTTGTTCCATTGTCGTGTTTTTCACTGTAAAAACTGTGTTTTTTCCTTAAATATTATGCAAGATGTCACTAATCGTATCTAGTTATAATTAATGTTACTTATTTTATACTGAGGAAGAGTTCTGGAAAGGGATTCTTAAATATGAAGGTAAGAATTTTAAAGTATAATAAGTATCAGAGAATATATATTTGTATGATCTTCAATTTGTATATGTGGTTCTGTATTAAATATAAAATCTTAACTCAATTGGTGATATATTAAGAGCAGGAAAGTTCGTATTGTCATCTTACACGAAGACACCAATTACGTTGCCAATGTGCTGTTAATAATATTATTGAGAGAATTATAACTATCTCTGTGTTGTGTGTGAAAAGAACTCTGGACTCGAGCGCGTAGTCAAATAAAAGCTAGTTTGGCTTTATATCCGTTGATGAATGAACATAAAATAATTGTCTGAAGCTCATTATTATTCCTTAAGATTCTATTCGAATACTTTAAAGGAGCATAATACTTCGCTTAGAGGAGCAATAACTGTATCAGCCTAGCATTTTTGTTTTGAGTAAAAAATTATTTATTTTATTTCTGTAGACTTTGTGATCACTTCAACAGCCACTTTTAAGATGCGAGATTTATTTGATAATTTTTCTATTACAATTTATTGAATTTCTTATTGCTCTAGAGATAAAAAGAATCCATTGTTCGAATTTAGGAGGAAAATTAAAGCTTTATCTCTCCTCTCTCTCTGTCTTTATATACGCGTGAAAAGATTTAGTACAATTCATCTAGAGTTTTCTAGTTGTAATTTATACTTTTTCTCAGTCATCTTAAAAATGCGATTTATTTCGTCTGGTTATGACAACTTGATTTAAATATCTACTCTATCCTTCACTTGTGCATTTCATGATGTTCTTAAGACTATCTAAGATCACGATGGGGAAGTTAAATATAATTTATTAAATTGTTCATTTTTTAATAAATAAAGTATCAACTTTACAGATTACATTACAAATAATTCTCAAAGTGATAGTCTGATTTAATAGAAAATGATTTCTCTCAGAATCAACTGAAAAAACTGGAATAATACTGGATTTAACTTTTAAATCTTGAAATACAGCAGGTAGTCACGATAAAACAAGTAGTAGAGCACGTCCCGGTGAAACTGTCATTCTTAGCATTTGTTTATTAAACTGTTCGAAAAAAATATATGCTTTGTACTTTTTAATAGCTATTATACACACACACTGGTCCATTAATTAGAAACCTTTGAGATTCGCATTTGAATGCGTGCTAGGGATAAAATATAAAAAAAATTTTATGATGTGGGTTATACTTGGTAAGAATACTACTATAAGTAGATATATAAGTAAGGTGTAAGAGGGCTTTGACGATGATTGAAGTAAAATGGGAAGAACGACAGATCTTTACCATTTGAAAAAGGGCTTATTGTTGTCCGTTTAGCAAGGGCCTCGATTTCGAAGACAGTAAATCTCACTGGGTTCTCCCAAAAGCAGCTATTTCAAAGGTTTTTAAAAGTTGGAAACAGAACCTAATATCTTTGTCTGGAAGATGTAACTACGGTTCGAGCATAGTTTTCCCAAAAGCGTGATCAGCGTCGTCTCCGGCAAAGTGTATGGCAGAACAAGGACTCTACTGTGCTTTAACGGACACAAATTGTCAATCAAAGGCTCTTTCCAACACATGTCAGCTTGAACCATGCGCAGAGAACTGCAGGAGATAGGAATGCGTAGTCGTTGATCTGTAAGAAAACCATTCAATTCTGTCCGAAATGCAAACATTCGTTCGCAGTGGTGTCGGGAAAAAACGCTCTGAGCATCTGAGGGCTGGAAACAGGTAGTGTGGCCGGATGAATCACACTACACCATATTTGACACTGATGGAAGATGTCGAATTTGGGGAGAACCTTACGACTGGTGGGAGTATCGTGATATGAGGCATGTTCTGTTGACATGGAACTGGTGTCCTGATGTTCCTCGAAGGTAAACAAACGCAGCCATGACATACCTAGGTATATTTGCAGATCAAGTGCACTCTGCAATATTGTATTTTTACCATAATGGCGACGAATACTTCACAGGCGATAATGCAACTATATATCGTGCCACAAGTGTTCAAAATTGGTTTGTTGAATATCAATCTGATTTTCAACACTTTCCCTGGCTTCTGTATAGCTCAGATCTTAACACTATAGAAAATGTGTGGGATATAGTGGAAAGACGCATCCGACAGCACTCTCCTCTTACATCTAATTTACATGATCTAAAAAAGCTGTATAGCCAATGCATGATATTCTGTGGACGTAAATGCATTCCAGAAGCGTGTAGACTCGATGCCCAAACAAATCGGAGCACTTATCTATGTAAAAGGAAGTCCAATAAAATATTGATCTTGGGTTTTTTATTCATTGACCAGTGTGTGTAGTTAATTTCTGTATTATTTATTTTTACTTCCATAAGAACATTAGACTTAAAATTTTTTGTATCCGCTGCTGCTTCGCCAATGTTCTGTTGGCTTCTTTCAAGTTTAGTGTTTTTCACGGTGTTAATACGCAAATTGTTCATAGTGAAACCTCTTCTATGTAGGTACTTCCTTGTACGTTTTTCCATCATCATAATTGACCTCAGACCGTCCATAATAATTCAATAAAGAGTATTGATAGAAAAGCATAACATTCCATTGTAGAACTTAAACACTGCAATTTTTAATCAAATTTTGAAGTATTTTTTTTAAAAAAATGTTATTGTTAAAAGTTTTTGTTTTCTTTAAAAATTTTAAACCAAAAACGAACGTCCACTAACGAAGTTTTAATGTTAGCATGACAAAGCGTGATATTCCGTCCAAGAAGAAACGCAAAGCGGCATACACGGCATATTTTTCTATACGAAATGCTATTCAACCAGCTTAGGTGTCCCAGCGTATAACATAAAATTTTGTGATACCTAGGGTGAACTAAATATCCGTGAGCGTTGTTAAAGATTTTTTTTAAGATTTGCTGATTTTTTCTCTTTTTATAAAGACATTTACAAGTATGTATCTGCATAAGTTGACATTAGTTTCAAACCTGTCATCTGATATTTTAAATTAATAAAATATTTTTGAATATTCATGAGGAGAATAATGAAAACTTAAAAATTTATGCAATTAAATAAATTTTACAGAAATCACTTTACAATGTATCAGTATTGAGATGTATTTCACAAAAGGAAGTTGTGTGTGTTTCTTAGATTTCCAGAAATCTAATCCAAGATATTTGAATATCTAGTGAGATCACAAGAAGAAGAAATCATTTAGAAAAAAAAATCAAATTGGAGACATATCTTACATGTCAAATCAAAACATAGCATATTTTGATACTTTTTAAAAAAACAGTGCATTTTTTGGAACAAGCTATGCATTACCTATACTGTATCAACAATGCACTGCATAAAATATTTCATCACAATATAGTAGTAAGTAGCTTCTCAGTATTGTTTATAATAAGATGATTATGTATGCGCGAGCTATATATATATATGTAAATACTTTAGATCACGCGCGCGATCCAAAAAGAAAAAAACGGGATTTGATTGAGTTGAAAGGAGGTCATAATGGAATTTTAATGGGATTTCAAATTTTCACATATCATGCGTAGTTCAAACCAACTAAAATCCCCCATTAAAGACGTCAGAAAGTAATACGGCTCCATTGTATTTATTATAAATAAGATAAACAGACCATATTTTATACGGAAATGCTTAAAATTTGGGTAAAAATTAATGATAATATGTTTCCTTTAAGATAAGACTTCAACTCAATCAATATATTTTTGAAATTTACTCAGTAATTGTTTTATAAATTAAAGTGTGATATGATTAATTTCGTATAACATTAATAAACGATGAAATTTCCCAGGAAAATTCGATAGATTAGTTTAATTGTCCACATTTAAAGCTCCTGGAGAAAATTTAGATATATCTTGAAGGAATTATAAAATCAATAATATATTAAAATATAATAAAGGGGTACCCCGACTTTTTCTTTAATATAACAATATAAAAACATTCAAGAACTTTTTTTAAAATAAAAATGCTTATATTAGTTAAGTTCTTGAAAATTATGGTCACATTTAAGAAAATTAAACAATAAAGAGAATGGTTGTGAATCAGAAATGTCTGAATTATTCAAAAAGAATATTTTTTTAAAGGGCTTCAATTTTTGCAATATCGAGCAAAATGAAATGCGACAATTACTTTGAAAATTCAAAACCGATATTGCTTATGAGGGATTGAAGTTATTCGGCATAAAAACTTTTATTGCTCTAAGAAAAAATATCGATTTCTTTTAGAATATCAATATTTTTTTTTAAATACTTTTTAAAAAATGTGGTACTGTTTAAACAATGAATAATAACAATTTTTGTAATTTTCTTCATAATATTAAACTGTTCTGTAATGTCAATATTTTTTTGTGTCTGAATAGAAATGATAGTTGATGACCGAATGGTTTTATCCCAATGTTTGTGATGCTTGCATGAATTCTCCACTTGGGGACACCATTTGTTTTACGTCCAAAATAAACACGATATTGCAGTTCCTGCAACACGCGGCCGAGCATGTCGATATAATTTACGAAATGCATGGGTAATCAATCCACATGTTTCATTGGATAACAGGAAATTGTATTGATCATCCACATATTTTGCGTTAGCAGGAATAGTAAAAAAAACTTGGTCCTTCACAAAACCCCCAAAATAAACAGTTTTAGTCATACTGTAAACGAGCTGCTTTTGCCTCAATGGAAGGAAATCATCCGTGGAACATCAAAACAGTAGGTACTCTACGAGTTGGTCCTTTCAGTTGTCATTTATTTTGCTGTGTATTTTGAAAGCATTCAAACTGGTGTGCTTACAATCTCCATCTTCATTTTTCTTTAACTCGTATAGTTTTTTTTAAATTGTTCTATAAGCTTTTTCAAAGATAAATGTTTAAGATTTATTTCTGAAGAATTATTTTTATGTGTAATTTTAAATTCAATAACATTCGGTATTTTTAACAGGTTGTGGAGGTTATTCCATCAGAAGACTATGGAACAACTGGCAGATGGCTGGTTAAGGTCCGAGATATACATTCAGATGAAACTGCAGAAGAAATATTTGATGGTGTCATGGTGTGCATTGGTCATCATGGACATCCTTTCATTCCTACTTACCCTAATTTGGATTTATTCGATGGAAAAACTCTTCATAGTGTTGAATACAAATCAAGTACCGGAATGGAGAGTCAAAGAGTTCTTGTTATCGGAGCTGGCAATTCTGGTTGTGACATCGCAACAGAACTCTCGACTGTGGCCCAAAAGGTAAATTGTAGTTACCAAATCTTTTTGGATTGTCCAAAATATTATTTTATTGAAATTAAATTCTGTTCTAGTTTTGTCACGCAAACATTACTTTTAGATCTTATGACTTGGACATATGGTTAAAGGCAACCAATTTATATTATACTAGCTGTTACCCGCCCGCTTCGCTGGGTATTTCATGATGTTTTATAAATTTTTACTGCTTATATATATGTATAAATTATTGATATCTAAGTCCTAGCATTAAGAATTCGATTGAATTGAAAAATATACTTATACATGTAACTGTCACCTGTTGATAAAAAAAAAAGGGCACAACTCATCTAATTTGTATTTTCTAAAAATCTCTAAAATTGAAGCATAGAATGATGTTTGCTCTTTCGTAACTCAAAAACCAAGTGGATTCCCGCAAAACCAATTTTCGGTGGATCTCTACTCCGTAAATTGAACATGCAAGCCAAATTTCAAGTCTAAATCTAACAGAAAAAAGCAAAAGTTTTACTATAAATATCCCCGTAATCCCGTTGAGAGCCGTTTTCCAAAATAACCGTTCTTAGCGGATTTCAACTCAACAAAAGAAAAATGCAAACCAAATTTCATTATTATAGTCCTTGTAGCTCGAAAAAAGTAATTTTTTTTGTCAATACGTCCCAGTAACCCCCTGCAACCCCCCAGAACTTTATTTGCTTAAAATTTATTCTTAGTGGATCCCTATTCAACAAAAGAAACATGCTTAACATATTTCAAGTATATGGGTCTAACAATTAAAAACAGGAATTTTTTTCTGTAACTCCTCTTGACCCCTCACAAACATCTTTGGGGTCAATTTTCATTTTACTCTTTGTTAGAGGAACTCTATTTCATGAAAAGAACATGCCTACCAATTTTCAAGCAGGATGATCAAATAGTTTAAAAATGGTAATATTTATCGATTACGCCTCTTAATCTACCGAAATTAAACTTAGTAGTTGATATTCGCGAAACCCATTTTGTAGCGGTTCTCTACTTTACGAAAGGAATCTGCTTATCAAATTTCAAGACTGTACGTCTAACAGTTTAAAAATGGGGGTAATTGTCTATAACGCCACTTGAGCCCCCGCAACGCCATTTCTGGGTCTGTTTTCACAAAACCCATTTTGTAGGGGAATTGCACTCTATGAAAGGAATCTGCTTAAAAATGCAAAAATATTATCAATAACGCCCCTTGAACCCCCGCAACACCACCTAGGGGTCGATTTTCACAAAACACATTTTGCAGTGTATTTCTATCCTATGAGAGGAATCTGCTAACCAAATTTCAAGACTGTGAGTCTAATAGTTTAAAAAATAAATAATTATTTATATCTGCCCTTAACCCCCCGCAACACCCCTTGGGGGTCAATTTTCTCCAAACCCGTTTTGTAGCGGATATTTACTCCATGAAAGAAACATTTCTACCAATTTTCAAGCAGGTAGGTCAAATAGTTTTAAAACGAAAATATTTATCTCTTACGCCACTTATTCCCCTGCAACGCCACTTAGAAGTCTGTTTTCACAAAACCCGTTTTGTAACTGATCATTATTCTACAAAAGGAATCTATATATCAAATTTAAAGACAGTGCGTCAAATAGTTTAAAAATGGATATAATTATCTATAACGCCCCCTAAGCCCCTGCAACGCCACTTGGGGGTCGATTTTCAGCAAACTCATTTTGTAGCGGATCTCTACTCTCTGAAAGGAATCCGCTTACCCAATTTCAAGATTGTACGTCTAATAACTTAAAAATAGAAAATTGTAACGCCCCTTAAACCCCCCGCCCCCGCAACACCCCTTGGGGGTCAATTTTACCAGAACCCATTTTGTAGCGGATATTTACTCCAGGAAAGAAACTTACCTACCAATTTTCAAGCAGGTAGGTGAAGTAGTTTAAAAACGGATATATTTATCTATTACGCCCCTTAATCCCCCGCAACGCCACTTAGAAGTCTGTTTTCACAAAACCCGTTTTGTAACTGATCATTATTCTACGAAAGGAATCTATATATCAAATTTAAAGACAGTGCGTCAAATAGTTTAAAAATGGAAATAATTATCTATAACGCCCCCTAAGCCCCTGCAACGCCACTTGGGGGTCGATTTTCAGCAAACTCATTTTGTAGCGGATCTCTACTCTCTGAAAGGAATCCGTTTACCCAATTTCAAGATTGTACATCAAGTAGTTTAAACATGGAAACAATTATTATTAAAGCCCTTAACCCCCCGTAACGCCCCTTGTGTTTCGAATTTCGGAAAATCCTTTCTTAGCTGATGTCTACTCTATCAGAGGAACATGTCTACCAAATTTCAAGTCTGTAGGTTGAATAGTTCCAGAGATTTCGTGATTAGTCAGTCAGTCAGTCAGTCAGTCAGTCAGTCAGTCAGTCAGTCAGTCATCAGTCAGTCTCAGTCAGTCAGTCAGTCAGTCAGTCAGTCAGTCAGTGAGTCGCTTTTCTCCTTTATATATATAGATTTCTTGACAGGTGTAGAAATTCTTAAGAACGTATCAAGCGAAGAGCCTAAAACGCAAATCAGATTTTGAAGTAATGAGTAACTGTGATAGTGTTGGGGTATTCTATTTTCTAAGTATAACGAAATTACTTGTCGTAAAATATGGTAAATCTTATGTAAATTTGTTTCACAAAAAATTCCTCGATTTTTTTTCTTTAGTTCTGAACACGGAATGCTATAAACTGTTTTTTATGTATTACTGCAATTTTCTATTATTTTAGCTTATAAATATTGGTTTGGTTTATCAGCACAGTTGTATGATGGACAAAACATAATTTTTTTTTCTGACTGGCTGTTATATTTTGTGTCCTTGGCCCCTATATATATATATATATATTTGCGGGAGGAGCAGATAAAAAGAGCCCTTTCTGATACATATAACAATAAGAAAATCAATTTTCAATTAAACATTTTCAATTTCAATTAAACATTTATTTTTAAATATTTTGAAGAAATTTTTTTTTGTTTCCTGAGAATTTTTGCGAGTTAGAATCACACAATTTAATAAATTTTCATGCTTTTAATTGACCTTTAATGCAATAATCAGACACTTAATGTTAAATAATCATTTTTCCCCTGCTAACATTTATCAACGAATAAGACATATAAACTGAATAGATTGATGAGCTATTACTCTTTAAGCAAATTTTGCTTAATAGCAGATTTATTATACTTGAATGAGTATATTTTAATATTTTGATGAAAAATTCTCTTTTTTTTAAACTAAAAAATATTATATTACTTTGGAAAATTATTTTGTTTGCTCTGTTATTTTTATATTTAAGTGATGTCGCATGCTATTAAATAACTTATTAACGTATTATTAGTTAAGGTATGTAAAATTAGTTATTACAGAATTTTTTTAACAGATAAATATTAAGAATCACTAACTTTTTTTAGATCGGCCCTTTCTCTCATTTTAATTCAATAACTTTTTCATCAATTGGAATCCAAACACTTAAGTTAATAAATAATCGAAATTTAATTCTCTTGATTTTTGTATTGTGCATGTGAAATTGCTTTCTAATTTTTTTTTATACATTCAGTATTTTACGAACTATGTATATATCACAACAATAAATCTATGTATATGTTACCATTATAAAGCTTATAATTCAGTTATTTCATAGCATAACTAGGTATTTTATGAAATAACTAGATCAGTCAGTTAAAGTGTATAATAGAAGAAAAATTTCATACTTTACCTAGCTATTCTATGAAATAAATAGGTTTTCTATAAAATAACTAAGGATAGACCGTTAAAGTGAAAAATAAATAATTTCAAAGATATTTTTTACAAATTCATCGTAAAAAGCTAAAATCTCTCGGAAAATACATTTTATCCCTTTTGCGGATGAATAATTAATAAATAATAAAAGAAAGCAGTTGATATAATTTGATTGTTCATATTGTTCATAACATTAGTTAAACAGAAAGGGAGAAAAAGAATATGTTGAAAAATAGATTATATTTAAATATTATCAACAAAAATATATGCTGGAAAGAAAAACTGTTGCTTCATAAAAGCATTGTGTAAACTTTTTAAAACAAAAATGTAAGCGAATGTTAATTTAAATTTTATGAGATACCATTATTTTACTTTTCATTATATTTATTAGATCAAGGTTTGTTGCGATGACACTACTTATTATTTTTGAAACAAGCACTCTTTTTACCATTACACATTTTTTTTTTTTTTTTACTCGAGCCCTTTTTGAATTCTTGTCAAGTACCGCAGCTTTGAGATGTTACAACAGATCTAAGTATTGTGTCAATATTCGGAACTTTTTCAATGGAAATTAATTTTCGCTGACATATACTGTTTTGATATTGGCAGTATAGTTATTTTATTCTTCCATCTCTTGTTTCTAATCGGAAAAATCATTCCTAAAGGAGCTAGAACCACTTCAAAGAACTAATGAGAGCCGTATTCCATACTTCAACAATCAAGTAATCGTTATTCTATAGAATACCTAGTTAAATCGTAGAATTCAATAATTGTATATGCTTAAAATGACTTGTCTAGTTATTTCATGTAATACCTAGTTATCCTATGAAATAACGGATTTCACACTTTAACGGTAACACACACTCATATACATTAAAATAAGTCTGTAATATTTGAACAAAATAAAGACATTTGATGCTTTTTCAAAAAAGAGATATGGTGTTTCTCTTTCCTATTATTCAATTCTGACTATTAGTTCACTCTCTCCCTATATATTTATATATCTTGTTCAAATTTTCAATCGTTAATAAAATACTTTTTATTCATCCACTCAAGTTCAAATACATTTTTTAAACCTGATGTGGATGCCTCTTGATGCTAACACAGTTTTTTCAAATATTAATTCATTAATTAAATTTAATTAAGGGATTGTAAGATTGGAACCATCACTGTGTTGACCTAAGTAGGAATTGGCCTTATTTTTTTTTATATTACTTGTATTGATTATTTATTAACGTAGTTGGTATAGTAACAGACTCGTAACCGATGCACAGCCCGTTAGGGTCTCGTATTATTAAACACCGTAGTGTGCCTAGGCTGAGATTCACTTTAAATCTGTCCTAGCTCAAAATCCTCTCTTTGACGTAGCTTAGATATGAAAAGTTAGGTGCCATCTCCGTTGACGCTCTTTATATTTGTTCGTGAGCCTTCTGGGGGGTGTAGTTGGTTAAGCCGTGACCTCTTGCGTTCAAGTTTGTGAGTTCAACACCGGCTGTGTGTGTGTGTGTGAAGTCGGTGGATTTTCATGATGCAGAAAATCGACAGCTCCCATGTCGTGTGATTATGCGGCATGTTAAAGTTCCCTAGAATGCCAGTGTTTGGCTTGGGTGCTCTGGATGAAATTGAACTCCTAGCATAATTTCACATCGTCAGAGCTCAGGAGCCTCCCCGAGGATTAAACTGGACTTCAAAATTACATTGTGGCAATTGGTAACTACCTATATGATGCCGCACTGAAAAAAGATAACAGCTCCCGGGAAATGAGCTAGTTCTTCATTGGTAGAAATACTAATCCACAGCCCCATTTAAAATTTAAAAAAATATTGGATCATGATTCAAAACTTCAAAATCCGTTATCAAAGCCCTGGTTTAATGTGACGTTAACAAAACAATTAACTGTTGTGTTGAATTATATATAATTGAAACCATTTAAATAATACACACATAATTTTAAGAAAAATCAATTTTTTTAAAGTTTTTTACATTGAAAAGGATATTACAAATAGTTTTTGCACTTTTTTTTGAAAAAGCAATCTTTCATATTTTTTGTAGTACATGTGTATAATTTTTTGACTTAATGAAAAATGTATTTTCCACGTCTGCTTCATTCCTTTACTTGTGTGGGTTTTTTTTTCATTGTGATATTAAAATCGGCTTTTTTGGTGTATTAGTTTTGTTTGGTTGATTTTTTTCTCTCATCCACTGTTTGTCAGTAAGTTTGAATTTGCTTTAATTTAGGTATAAGTTTTATACTTAATTTAATAAAATTATATTTTTGCAAATTCTGCAAGCTTGTGATCCAGCTGGAATTATTAAGAATTTGTTTGATATAATTTTGTGTAATGCATGTTCATTTTTTCCCTATACCTTAAAAATACGAAAATCTTTATAATACCAGTATATAATTTATTACTTTGTATACATAGATAATTTTTCAGGGCACGAATAGTTGTAAAAAATAAATGTAAAATTTTTCATAAACTTACGAGAAATAAAAATAAATTTTTAAATAGTTTATTTTCCATCTAATTTTCAGTGTGTTAGTTAAAAAATTCATATTTATTAATTTCGTGTGCAAAACATTGCAAAATCCCAAATTCATGGCTTATATTTAGAACTGTTACTAAGGAATAGTTTTCCCTCTCCAAATAATTTTCACTGATATATCATTAATAGTAAAATAGATTATACTTTCTTTTATGAAGCAATCATAAAGTAGCTGTTTTAATTCGGAGTATTAATTATTATTAAAGTATTTTAATCAAAGTATTTAAATATTAATTCAAAATAGCTTATATAAACATTTATTAACTTTCAAAATATATTTGTTGCTCAGTGCAAAATTAGTAAACTTTTAGGTATAATTTATTAAAATTAATTCACACATGATTAAATTGATACCCTTGATGAAATTATGTGTTACAACCTATTCGATTTCTTAAACATTTAAAATAATTATAGAGAGCTTCTGAAATTTTTTGATATATTTCTTATAAACTACCCTCATTTTGTATATATTGTTTCAAATGTATGGTTTACAATATTAAGGTATATAATTTAAAGCGAATTATTTACATATTTTAAAAAAAAATTCTGTTTGTTAATTTGTATTCACACACACATGTTTTGTTTTCTTTTTCTTCACAGAAATCTGAGTCATATACCAACATACATGTTACATTTTAGCTGTTTTTCTTTCCCTTTTGGACACATTATTATATTTCTCTTGTATTTTTTTGGATATAGTTTCATTAAATATAGTGTAATATCTAAAAAAAAAAAATGTTTTGAATCTATTCTCGGGTTGTGTTTTGCTGATGTAATAAACCTTAAGTTAAATAATCATCCCCAGTATTTGTAATTTTTTTTATGTCTAATTGAGAGAGAGAGAGAGAATTTATAGTGTATTTTAATATATGTTGAAACACAGCTGTACTTACCATGAATGTAATGCAAAAATTTAGTCTTAATGGACCAAAAAGCAAATGCATTTATTTTTATTGCTTTAAAAATGCTTTTATAAACCAAATACATCACATTTTGAACTGCTTTCCTTTAAACTTATATTAACACTCTTGTTATAGTAATATTAGTAAAGTACAGACACACGCCTTTATAATTTTTGTTAAGTGGAGAGACTAATATTAAATAACCAAAAATACAAATTATAATTATGACCTTATAGACAAAATATTGTTTATGTTTTTAATTTTTTTCATGCAAAAGATTTCTGTGTTTCATAGTTTTAATTTTTACTACATTTTATCTTCTAAGATATTATATTTCTTTTCTTTTGTTATGTATATGTTAACTTGGAATATTCTTAAATATCCATTGTAGTTAAATCCCTTTTTTCTGTGTCTTTATTGTGTATTACAATTGAAAAAAACTTTTAATACTATGTTTGATAGTCAAATAAATATTGTACTTTTTATTCTTTGACAATATTGTATTAGCGAAGGTAAACGGGCTTCCTTGTAGATATTATGACTTTAGTTATTATAATTGAACCTTATAATTTGTAAAATGGTTTAAAATTTTGAATTATATTTATATACAGTAGTTTCCAAAAATAAAGGAAACATTATGAATTGTGAGTGTGAAAATCCTATTCGTTGAATTTAATGAAATTTGGCAAAAATTATTAGTCAGTGTTTTACAAATTAAACATAAAAAAATTGATGGTGTCTTGGGGAAAAAACATGGAAGCATAACAAAAACATGGAATCTGAGTCTAATGTGTGACCAGTTTCAATATGGAATGGGATCATCTCTAACAGCTATATAAATAAAACAACAATACTTCCATGCTCAAAATGATAGCATTTATTGACTCTATTAGCAGCAAAGCCCCTTGTTTTTCCAAGGCAGTTCAAAGACCCTGAAAAGAAGTTCTAAAATTAGTAATATGTCTCTTTGGAACCTTCCCAACATTCGCAGTCAGGTTGAAGTACGGATATGTTCTCCAATCCATATGTACAATATTTTCTTTACCAAAGTAATTCTATATCAACCGAGCTCTATATCTATTATTATTATTATTATTGTGGTATAATTATTGTCTTGTAGTATAAAGGAACCGTTAACTCTTCACCTGAGTAAGAATGAACAATGGACAAAGAGAGAGAGAAAACAGAATGTTCTCTATAAAAATTAACACTTAAGGTGACTCTTGGCACGATATACACAGATCAGTGAGACCATTGAAAGTGGTACAGGCCCCAGACTCAGGATTCACTAGATACGTCTCTTTCATAAATATGACTGAGACAATAGCATCCCCCAGGCTTTTGTGAGACCAAGTTGCCTCAGTAAACGAGTAGGCATGGTCTTGAACTCGTAGCCGGTGTTCCTTCTATCGAATCGCGTTTTAAAGTATCGGTACCATTAAAGAGCAGTCATATAGAGAGTTTGATGCACGTGAAATTTGTCAAGACTCAAAGTCCTTTTGATGGCGAGGTGTGGAGTGTAGGTTACTTAGATGCCATCCTCATAACTTAACCGTGGTGCTAAATTATAATGACTATCCCCAACAGTCCTCGTGTTGCTTTAGAGCGTGATGTTAATAATCAATGATTCAGACAGTTCGACTAACAACCTTAAGTCCCTTTGAAAAAAAAATCTGAATTCATCAGAGAATAGTGTAGACCTTCATTGATTTGCATTCCAATTAATGTGTGTGTGTACCTACTTAAACCTTTTATTTTCATGGCGTTGTATTAGAGAATCCTCGCAACAAATATATCTTTTGTATGCAATCATCCTTTGTGAAACTTTCCGAGTGTAGTTGATTTGGATAATTACCTTCCCAAATGGCTGCTGCAAGAAAGGATCTGAGTTAGGTTGATGTAGCAGTTTTGTGTCTCTTTGCACCTAGCTGCAAATAACAATCTGTTGTGTTTCTTCTACCTCAAGATCTTTCTAGCCTGTACCATTTAAAAGCTGATTTTGTTTTTAGAGATGCAGTCACACAGTCTATTATTTACAGAAAGACTCTTCTATGAGAGACATTTTCAGAGGAATATTGTTCAGTGTGCATACATAACGTAGCCTTTCTCAGAATTGCCCTATAAAATTTCTACTTGCTGAAACTGCAGACGCTTTTGAAACCTATTTTCGTCTACGTGTCCACTAATTTATATAGTATGTATATTATGAAACAACTATATATATATATTACTTACATGTATACTACACATACTTTTTGTATGAAATTTTATTTAATTTTAGCGATGTAATCGCACTTTTCTGAGTTTCTCTTAATTTTCGGAAAAAGGATGTTGTAAGGCAATCAATATATACTCAAAAATGCTCATGCCTCTGGATTTAGGAGGTCAATGGTAGTACATAGAAGCCACAAATGAGTATAATTGATCGGAAAGAAAGTTTGCGTACCTGTGTCTGCACTTGTCAGTATTGTCTGTAGACTTATCAGGGGTCCCAAATGATACTAACTACATATTCCTAATTCCATAATAGAGGTTTCTAGAACATGAACAGTTGTCTGTTGATGTGGAGGATTAATGGATTCATGAGTGTTCTCCATTCCCGTGAATGTCCATCAGACTGAAACAACTGAAAATGCTATTCTTCAAACTAAGCAACATGTTTTCAGTCGTTAACAGTCAAATGGAGGTGCTGGATAGCCCAGGAGAAGCTTATAGCTTTGCCCTTGCTATCATCAAAAGTATGCTAGTAGGCATGTTGACACTTGTTGATCCCGAAACATTGAAATCTGTAGCAATTTAAGATGGTGTTGCATGTCTATCTTGCGAAATGATTCTTTTCAGACGTCGATGAACCCGTTCCTTCGGAATGTTATCCCGCTTACATCGTTGTCGGATAATTGATGTTTTTTTTTACATTAACGCCCTTGCAATGAATATGTGCATATACCCTAATTCCATTATCTCGGGAATCTGACTTATCTTACGCTCGCCGACTACGCCACCCTTACTCTCGTTCCGTGTTACTTAAATCATTATTACCCACCATATATTGTAGCCTCAGAAACGGATATAAAAGCTGAAATAGCAACTAACCTTATATAAATTCTGCTGACTGTATCCTTGATTCGTAGCATTCCTCCATTATTTGTTTACTCGCGTTTGTGACAATTTTTCTGGCATTTCATTTTATGTTTTGTGGAAGAAGGTGTAACTCCCCCTTTCCCAAGCTCCCCTATTAATATAATAATAACATTAACATATTTAAATTTTGTTGTAGCTTTTTCAATTTATAAAAGTTACAGCCAGTTCGTCCTTCTATTATTTAATTTTCGATTTATGTGCACACGTTTAAAAAATGCAGTCGTAAGAGTTGCAACACTTTGAAGACATCTCTGTTCCGTGAAAGTGCATGGAAAATCAGCTATATTTTTATTTTTGGCCTTCAGCGTGTTTGTTTTACTTCCTCCGGGGATAAATTCGAGCCTTCAATAAAAAGCAAAAAATATTTTACGAGAATTTTTTAAATACTTCAAAAAGATATTTAATATTAGAGCATAAAATTATTTTCTCAAGGAGTGATTTGTCTTATCCTTTATTGCCTGTCTTTGATGCCAATATCATTATATATAATATGCATGTGGATAGAATGTGGCATTGCTGATATTTTTGTGCAGCTGAGATTTTCTCAACGTATTTGCATTTGAATTTTATTTGCTGAGTTTCTACCTCTTGCATTATTTTACTTTTATCTTAAAATAATTTTTCTCTTTTTCAGGTATACTTAAGCACAAGACGAGGGGCGTGGATATATCCCAGACTATTTGAAAAAGGCAAACCATTAGATATTTCTCTTTCAAGGCGATATAAAACATTACTGCCTTCTTCGTATGTAGCAAAAAAATTAGAGAAAACACTTAATAAAACAATGGATCATAAGCGATTTGGAATTAAACCGTATCACTCTGTAGCAAGTCAGCATCCTACGGTTAATGATGAAATTCAGTATAAACTGTTAGGGGGAAGCATCATTCCTAAAAAGGATGTCAAAGAATTTTCCCAGAATGGTGTGTTATTTGATGGAGATGAAGAAATGACTCCTATAGACGTTGTTATCTTTGCCACCGGCTTCAGTGTCAAGTTCCCATTCCTGACAGATGATATATTACGCGTTGGGAAAAACAATAAGGTTCAACTATATAAAAATATGTTTCCTCCGCAACTCAAGTACCATACATTAGGTAACATCCTTACTTTTATATTTGATATAATGTAATATATATTTTTTATTTTATTAGTTTTGTTTCCTCATAAAATAGATAATCATTCATGATTATCTTTCTTATGAGGAAACAAAACTAATCCAATGTAAGATCCAACATGTGGAAAAATTGGGCTAAAATAGTAAAATATTAGCTCAAATGTTATCGTCGTATTTTGAATTGTGGTACAAAATTAAGAATTCCATCAGCTATCATCCCTATGTATCATGTATAATTCAACAATGGGTCAAATAAACCAACTAACTCTAATTCAAAGAATATATTTACCAAAAATATCCCCGGCTGTAAGGAATTACATCAAAACATATAATACAATATATATAATTTTGTGGGTATTCCGTCGATTTATTTAATAATTTAGAAACTATATATATAAAATTTTAAATCTGGAAAAGATATACTGATAAATAACTGATTACAATTTCCTTTTGGAAACTAGATGATTGAAAATTCTTAAGCTCATTCAGCCTTCCAAAAAAGCTGAATCTTTTCTTCAATAAAATCGAGGCATCCTCTGAGTGAAAGATATAGTCTGATGGATCCAGGATGTTAGATTTTTGGTGTGCATCATTTATAGAAGTATATTGCAGCCTGTTTCTTGCTTTAATAGTAAAATATTATATTGCTCTTCGTGCAAAGATTTCAGCTGTTGACTTCTCCTTCAGAGGGGCATCTAATAATAATTGAGAAATTTATCTTCATGCAGATAGCTGGTCTTCTAATGAATTCCTGACACTTATTAAATCATGAAATTAGAATAAAAATTAAAAGCGAAATCCTATAATAACCTTATTAATATTTTGTGTGTGGTTGAAACACAGCCTCAATATACAAAATGAAACAGCTAACTAAAATTGCCTCTTTCTGTGGAAATCTCCTGAAACTTTTCACCTTCCGCTCAGTTTCCTGAAAGGCATGCTCCAAGGGTAAGTTCTTGATTACTGGAATACAATGCTGGAAAAACTGTGACACTGGATATTATGCTAAACCGTCCCTACATGCTATTAATTCTAAAATGCAAGTCACGACCAAATATTTCTTGACTAGATAATGGATGTTTTTATTATATTTAAATTGAATAATAATTAAAAGCACTCTCTAATATCTTTGTCGTATCATCCAACGTTTAAAACTCTACGCCTTTTATTATTCCTATACCATGGGCTTCCATCATACAGCATTAATAATAAAAAAATAGAGTCCATGGGCTTTATTCAGTTAATTAAAAGATATCTTCCAACAATAGTTCTTGATATCTGAAGAAAATCTCCGAGCCTTAGTTGGCGAACAAAAGTCTCATGTGAATAATAATAGCCCTAGTGTGTTGCTCTTGAGCTCAAAATCCAAATAACCAACCCCACTCATCTGTGTTGTATTCCTTAGTGTAAATCAGTAGAATGCTGTATCAGGAGCTGAAATTGTAAAGTAATTGTAAACATCGGGAACAGGTTCTTAATGTCTACATTATAAAATTAATCTGACAAATGAAATTAGTATGACGGTTCTGTATCTGTTCGTGTGTGCTATATAAAGTTATGTTTCTTTCCGGTAATATCCAAATGCCTCTGGTAGTAAGCGTATTACCAGGAGTATTGCAAATAATCAACTATAAACATCCCCCCCCCATTCTATTTTGGGCTTAATTCAAGACATCGACATCAGTAGCTTTAGCTTTTTAGATAAGTGTAAAGCTGGATTAACAAAATCCCAAACATTTTTAATCAAATTAAAACTTTTTACTCTCAAATAAATTCCAATAATTTGCTTATAAGTTCTCTTCACATTTATGTGAAAAATTGCATAAGAATCATTGGACTTAGACATTGTTTTCCTCCTTAAGAAAGGGGATATTACAAACCGAAGGACTTTTAAATAAATGTAGCAAACTTTGTCACAAAATAAGATATAAAAGGAGAACTAGTATGCGTAAATCTGAAATCAGTTATGTTTCTGTGATTAATATTTAAGCATTCAAAAAATTACAATGAAATTCACAATTCTTAAATATTTTTATCTATATATTTCGTTTTGTTTTGATTAGCCTACTTCTCTCACATTTTTCTTCTTTTATAGCTCTTATTACTTTAATCCAACCAAACGGATCATTATTTCCAGTAGCTGAACTTCAGTCCAGATATTTTGTTGCTTTAATGTTAAATAAATGCCATTTGCCATCAACAGAAAAAATGCTAGCATATGTACGAAAAACAGAAGGATTCAGAGCTCGAAATTATGTTCAATCTGCAAGACATTCTCTTGAGATGCCATGGGTACAGTACTTAGATGATCTAGCTGGAGAGTTTGGCGTGAAACCCAATATGGCTGCTTTGCTTGTGAAGGATCCGAAGCTCTTTTGGGCCTGCTTTCATGGTCCTTTCCTTCCCTATCAATTCCGATTAAATGGCCCTCGCAAATGGAATGGAGCTCGGGAGGCCATTTTAACTTACAAAAATAGGATGTATCAACACCTCAGGAATTGAGAACTCATATTTTATGTTTACTATTTTCTATTTTTCATGTAATGTATAAATATATTTTTTAACATTGATTTTTTTATACACCATAATTCATTTTTTTAAATCTTTTACTTGAACAAATTTTTTAGTAAATGTGTATTGTGCGTTTTCTTAGAAAATAACTTATTTACAATAAAATTAGTACTTAAAGCAGAGCTTCGCTGATTTACTCATTATGTGTAAGTCTTTCAAACACATTTTATTTAATTTACAACGTTTTATATTATTTATCTTATTACGTTAACTGACTGACATTAACTCCCCTTCTTATATTTTCATATTACACACCGAGATAGTAATAAATATTTATAGATGATATGTATGAGCAGTGGCTTAGCTAGGTATCCTAAGGCCCTGGTGCAAAATAAAAAGGGCCCTATCTTGGTTGGGTTTTATCAAGTAAAAAAAGTAAAAATATATGAATATTTTAAATATATATACAAAGCTATACTTTAACATCAGCTCTTTATCGTGCTTTGAAGAACATTGGTAAGCAAAACTACATACTACCTACATGTATGTGTATGAGTTTTCTTGTGAGCTTTAGTGATCACCCAGGTTCGATGTGACACCGCGGCAGACTTCTTCTAGAACAGCTGTGAAGATTTAAGGAAGTGCCGCAACCGGAAGATGAGAAGTAACATAATAGATAATAAAAAATTAAACAACTACGAATAAGATTACAGATAATGTCATAGGTAATAGGAAATGAAACGATGTTGATTAAGAATAAAAGGTTTATATCATACGAAGGTTGGACTTGTGCGTATTAACTACAAATTAACAATTTGGTTTACAATCTTTTCCTGGCTATAGCTTTCGCAAAAGTGTCAATAATTTCGGTTAAATCCAGGCTTAATGCGAGTTTGTTTTCAATTGCTATTAGTGATAAATGCAGAGTCGAGCTTGACCCACACCGTTTCTTAAATAGTATTTAATTATTTTTAATTTACTAAACCTTTTTGTGGCTGCAGAAGTGACAGCAATTGTATAGAATAATAACGTGCTGTATTTCGCATTCTAGCACTCCATATTTGCTCATTATTTCCTTACAAAATTGGTGAACAGTCCATGCGTGGGTTCATTTAGGGAGAACTAGGTGATAAATATTAAGAAATTGAAGGGAAAGGTTTGGGCCTATTGTATCAGAATATTTATTTTGGAATTCGTCACACTTTAATAACAAAGTTGCTTCATCTACATCTAGTAACAGTGTTGATCTTAGAAAATTGAATATTTGACAGACATCACGAGTACTAGTAAAACGTGTATTTAATTGAGCTAATATTGTGTCTAGTACCTTATTGAAAATAGTAATTAAAAATATTTCTTTTCGATTTCGAAATCGCTGATCAGAGCCTAATTCATCAAAATGTTTTGTTTTTTAAAATTTTCCTTTGCCTTTTTTTCTTGAAAATTGGATCAATACCATATTTTCATGGTGTTTCTCTTACTTTGCACTTGAAGTATTCGAAGTCGTTTTTATAAATTTGCATCGTAAACGGCGGTATCATTAACTGCAATAACTGTCAAATTTCCTTCAATAGGCTTCTCAAGCAACACTGTAGCGACTTCATTATCTAAGTCATTATTAACAGAAATACTTGCGTTAAAAGTACTCGTAGAAGGCTGACCAAGAAGTTTGTCAATTTTGGGTAATTTTTGTTTACTAACTTCTTTCTTGGCGTTGTTTCCACTTAAACGCATTACTGTGGGTTTCTTTCCTTCATCCATAATTTTACTTTTCTAACTTATGCAATACAATTTGTATGTTCTCGAATACTTACTGACGTTAAAAGGAAGGAGAAACGCAATGCTACGTTACAAAACGTCGTTGGGAATTTCTGGTTATTTATTTATTCGGGGGAGAATCGAACTCACCCGAGGGTTTAGAACTACAAAATTGTTCATCGAGACAGGAAGGAAATGATACAAAAAATATGCATGAGCAAGAAAATACGCAATACAATATTATTATAATAATTTTAAAAAACACCTCTACAAAAGACAGCCTATTGCATGTACGAGTAGATTGAGAAATATTGAAACAGGAAACTAGCTTATTATGAATCATATTGTTATTAAAAATAGAATGTAACCAGGAAGGAATGTCTTCCTGTGTAGGTTTTTTAAGATGTAATGTAAGATTTTTTTGTGGAACTTGAAGTTTGTTTTCAATTTACAGTTTATAGAAAAATGAAAGAAATTGAAAATAATATAAACTTTTCAATAAGTAAAGTTCACAATACTAAACAAACAACGGAAAGAATTCTCTACAAGTTCGAAATTACTTTCAACTGAGTTACCATGGCTATAGTTGTGTTGCAACCTTTTATATTTACATCTTAAATGTGGGAGAAACTATAATGCCCTCGTGTTGCTAAGACAGTGCGACGTTAATATTCACTCACTCACTCACGTGGGAGAAACTATCGCAAGTTTGGCTTGCTTGGTGGTCAGAATCCGAGAGCCCTCTGAGCTTGAGGACCCCGGTGCATGACACCGCTTATAGCTCATTTGTGTCTATTCCACTGTGTATGGGTCTTAACTATGGAACTAAAAAGGCTTTCGCTAACTAGAGTGGGTTTACTTTCCTGTCACATCGTTTCACGACTGTTTGTTAAGAGGGTAGGTTCACGAAACAGGATTTGTATCTCAGTAATGTTAAAAACAGGTATTTTTAAGGAACATTTATAAACATTCTATTGAATAAAAATCTCCAATTTTTTTACTGAATATTCTTTGAACCATAATGCATACTTTAATAAGAGATTTTATAGATAGGATGTCTAGAGAGAGTTATTTTTTTTAAAAATATTTTTTGCACAAATCTGTTTTTTTTTCTTTAAAAACAGTGAAATTTCATGATGTTTAATGCTATAAATTAAGTCAGAATATTTTTTTGAAAAAATCCCTCGATTAAAGTATGTATTAGAGTTTAATTATTAATTATGCAAAGTTATAAGCTGTTAGATGCAGTAGTTTAGGAACAAATGTTCCTTATATGGTAAAAATGTTAGTTTTGAGAAAAATGGATTTTAGTACTGGATTTAGTAGACTTTAAAATGTCGTAAAACATTTTCAAAAAATTATTAAAAATACTTCTACTGCACGTAGAATGATAATTTTTGCACCATTAGAAGCGTAGAAATTCATATTTTATTAAAATGGGAAAGTGAAAAATGTGGGTTTTTTAATAACATTTATAAACCCCGTGCACCACGCAATGTATATCACGGGGGCATACAACACAGACAGAAGAAAGGATTACAACACAAACATCCATGCCTTCTCCGGGATTCGAACCCAGTCCATACGGCACCGCAGTCAGCTTCACTGACCACTATACCGGATGGGCAGCAAAAATGTGTTTGGGGGCCGAAATTCATGAACCTATCCCTTAAATAGAACTGGATTTCTTAAGTCATCAAGTAGCGTAGTTTTGCATAAAAATGTAGCGAATTGAAGTGATTGCCCAGATGTCGTCTTCGTTATGTGGGTGTCGTTCAAAATTGCAAAACTCGTCGTTATAGGCTGTTGTGTGGTGCTTTAACATTAAGGTCTGTAACGTGTGGTTTATAACATCTATAACTACTTTTAATACGATATCATGAATACTCACATTTTAATTTTTCACTTAATGTCCACTTTTGAATATTTCATCAGTGACTGAAGGTTAGTATGTTATTGTATTAGGAGTTATTCAAAATAATTTAAACTCTAAGAAAAGTTTTAATGATTTTTAAGGCATAAATGTGTAGGAATAAATTTCATTTTTATTGATAAATAAATTAATAATTTTTTTTTATTTAGGTAATCTGTATAGTTGGCATGCCTTTTGTTGCTTTTACAATTTTGTATTTTGTTTTCATTAACTTTTAAATTTTTATAAATTCTTGTTACAAAGAGTGAAATAATTTTTATGGAGTCATTCAAATGGGATATACTACATGTATATCAGCTAATTAAACGCACGCACGCACACATACATGTTTGTTTGAGTAATTAACTTAGTATGAATAGCATTTTTTTGAGCGCATAACACATTTGCTTAAAAAATAGTTTTTATTGTATTTAATACAAAATAAAGCGTAATTGCCTTTAATACAAAATAAAATCAAAAACGAATATCAAAAACCTGTGTTAATGCTTTTCAGCTATGTATATGCATACTCTCGTCAAAACTATTCAGACACACCCCTAAAGAAGTGGATCTGGCAGGTGACGCAACTTGATGTGTAACGGAAAGCTATAAAAGTGATAGATTTGCATATTTCATCGCCGCCAACGCCTAATGTAAATTTCACATAATTTGTAGGCTTCTTTCAGGGTGTTACATTTTGTGTGGCCAGCAGTGTAGTTATATGGTTCTAATTTTACTTTAAAGTGCTGTTTTCAGCATAAAGGATTAAAGCTGCCACTGAACATGCAAAATATAGATCGTAAATACTGGGGGGGGGGGGGGAGAAAAGAAAACAATACCAGTAGGTCGTAAAAAATGCTTCCTGAAAGAATATAGTGGGTTATGAACAAAGTTTATTTTTAAATGAATAAAATGTTTCAAATTGTGTACCAGAAAAGGGTGTTAACTGTGAAATAAGTGATTTGAATTTTCGTACACAGCTCAACTTCTGACAAGCTGATTCTGTTATCCTATTTTTGTGTGGCAAGGGATTTGGAACACTAATCAGAAGTTACAGAGATGATCAATTTCTTAATATTATTAAATTTACGTTGTTTTCAGATGGCTATTTCGAAGTAAAATATTAATATAATATTTTTGTAAATTGATATGTTAGTTTATATTCCAAAGATATTTTAATTATATGGAATTAAAACTAATCTTTTATCATAAATATTAATAAATACGTAGAGCTTTCTAAAAGTAAGGTAACAAGCCCATTCAGAGTTGTTTCCATCGGTACACCAAACCAGCATCGAAGAAATCAATAGCAAGGTTGTGCTATCTCGTCAAGATGGCTTGCAGAACCTCAGCTTTGGTTTTGAAATTCTGACTTCCCAAGTGTTTCTTCTTTCGTTATCTTCCAAAGATTTTTATTCACATTTGTAATTTGCACAATTGTCAGAGTTCTTGAAAGTTTACTTTTTCAAACCCTTGCATACTTTTTTATTAACTATCCTAAATCTAAATTTAAAAATTCAATATTTTTTGAGTCTTTAATAAGTTTAGGTAATCACATCACAACACACACTACAGGTTAAAATGTAATGTTTGGTTGAAGGTATCCGAACACGTTCGGAGTACTTTTTTAAATAATAGCATATATAAACATTATATATATGTTTTTTACTAATCCATACCAATAATATTTGAGTGTATATATATACTAGCCGTTACCCACCCGCTTCGCTGGGTATCTCAAGATGTTTTATAAATATATCCTGTTTATATATATAAATTATTGATATCTAAATTCTAGCATTAAGAATTCGATTGTATTGAAAAATATACTTATACTTGTAACTCTCGCCTCTTGATAAAAAAAAAAGGACAGAACTACTAATTTGTATTATCTAATTATCTCTAAAATTGAGTACAGAAGGGTGTTTGCACTTTCGCAACCCTATCCCCTTTCGTGGATTTCCTCAAAACCAATTTTAGGTGGATCTCTTCTCCATAAAATAAACATAGAAGCCAAATTTCAAGTCTAAATCTAATAGAGCAAAAGCAAAATTTTTATTATCAATACCCCCCCCCCCCACCCGTAATTCCGTTGAGACTCGATCTCCCAAACACCGTTCTTATCGGATTTCAATTCAACAAAAGAAAAATGTAAACCAAATTCCATTGTTATAGTCCTTGTAGTTAAAAAAAAGGAATTTTTTTTTGTTAACACGTCCCAGTAACCCCCTGCTCCCCCAGGAGTTGATTCCCGTCAAATGCATTCTTAGCTGTATCCCTATTCAACAAAAGAAACACGCTTAACAAATTTCAAGTACGCAGGTCTAACAGTTCTAAAACAGGATTTTTTTTCTTTAACTCCCCTTGATCCCTCGCAACCCTCCTTAGGGGTCGACTTTTGTTTTACTCTTTGTTTGAAGAACTCTATTCCATGAAAGGAACATGCTTACTAATTTTCAAGCAGGTAGATCGAATAATTTAAAAATTGAAATATTTATTTATTACGCCCTTTAATCCCTGAAATGAAACTTGGGGGTTAATTTTCGCGAAACCCATTTTGTAGTGGTTCTGTACTCAACGAAAGGAATCTGCTTACCAAATTTCAAGATTGTACGTCTAATAGTTTAAAAATTGGAATTATCTATAACCCCCCTTGAGCCCCCGCAACGCCACTTGGGGGTCTCTTTTCACAAAACCCATTTCGTAACAGATCTCTACTCTATAAAGGAATCTGCTACCCAAATTTGAAGACTGTTAGTCCAATAAATTAAAAATGGAAAAAATTATCTATAACGCCCCTTGAGCCCCCGCAAAGCCACCTGGGGGTGTCGATTTTCACAAAACACATTATATAGTGGATCTTTACTCCATGAAAGGGTTCTGTTTATCATATTTAAAGACTGTACTTTCAGGAGTTTAAAAATGGAAGAAATTATCTATAACGCCCCTTAAGCCCCGCAACGCCACTTCGGGGTCGATTTTCAAGAAACACATTTTGTAGCGTACGTCTACCCTATGAGGGGAATCTGCTTGTTAAATTTTAAGACTATGCGTCTAATAGTCTAAAAATCGGAATAATTATTTATATCTCCCCTTAACCCCCCTCAACACCCCTTGGGGGTCAATTTTCCCAAAACCCATTTTGTAGCGAATATTTACTCCATGAAAAAAACATACCTACCAATTTTCAAGCAGTTAGGTCAAGTAGTTTAAAAACGAAAATATTTATCTTTTACGCCCCTGCAACGCCACTTGGGGGGGGGCTATTTTCACAAAACCCATTTTGTAGCTGATCTCTACTCTATGAAAGGAATCTATTTATCAAATTTAAAGACTGTGCGTCTAATAATTTAAAAATGGAAATTCTATAACGCCCCTTGGGGGTCAAATTTTACCAAACTCGCTTTGTAGCGGATCTTTACTCTAGGAAAGGAATCTGCTTACCCAATTTCAAGATTGTACGTCGAGTAGTTTAAGAATGGAGACACTTATTTATAACGCCACTTAACCTCCCGTAACGCCCCTTGCGTTTCAAATCTCGCAAAATCCATTCTTAGCTTATCTCTACTCCATGTGAAAGGAACATGTCTACCAAATTTCAAGTCTGTAGGTTGAATGGTTCCGGAGATATCGTGATTAGTCAGTCAGTGAGTGAGTCGCTTTTTTCTTTATATATATATATATCATGTATTGGAGTAATTCTTAAGATTGACAGGGAAATGCAATGTGCAGCCGTTTATCATATTCTATTTTATTCCAAGGTTCAGCAAAACAGTCTGTACTCCAAGCCATGACCAGACGAGATCTCTTTCAGCGTTGATCAGCAGCGAGTGAGTCGTTAGTACACGTGTCTTTTTTAAGTCCGGCGAAAGTAGAAGTCAATGTTCTTATGCGGGAGGTGGGTTGAGTTGTCCTGGTATGAAGTTTACCCAACTGAAACTTGAAGGGCTGGAGATTCATCACATATATATAAACTGACTTTTACAAAAATCACAATTATAAGTGAAATTTAGCAACATTTTTGAAAAACTTCAAAGCAATTAGAGAAAAAGTGATAAACCTATATCAGAGTAAAGCATTACTAACAGAAAGTAGATGATGCATTTATCTAGAGAATGTTGTAAAATTTTAATGTTTTATTAAAATTTGAAAATTTTAGAGCTGATTGAATAAACATTATAAGAAATGTGACATTCTCATTACGAGACCATTATTTAAATAACAGGTCATAACTCCAAAAATATTCATATAATACGAAATATTTTAGTGCATTCTCTAGAAAATAATATAACTATCAGGTTCAAAAAGTTTTATAGAATAACATTTATAACGTTTTGAGTTATTGAGTTTTTAAGTTTGACTTGCCATAATAGAATTCAAACGATTTAAATGCTCACTTCTGGTAGATCAAAGACCCACATTCTGTTTTTCTCATTTTATAAAATTGATTGTAACTTGGCCTCTATGAAAGGTAGAAACAAAACAAAGTATGTTTTGTAAACCACACACACAAAAGAGATCCCTCTTTCAATAAGATAAAAAAAATATCTATTTTGATTAAATTTAGTCATTTTCAATGTGTTCGGATATACCCTAATTTCACTAATTTTACCATAAACAATCATATCATATATATAATGATAAAGAAAGTTACATCCTCACAACATAGTCTATTAAACAAAATGCTAGAAAAGATCGGTCACACACACAAGAACATACTGGCCGCGACACTGAGATAATCCCGATGGCCGCGGTAGCCAAGTGGTCTAGGCATCGGATCGTGGCTAGCGTGTCATGAGTTAAATCCCAGTACCGCTGAAGACCCGCCGTGTAGGGGCGCGATGCACGTTAAATCTGTCGAGAGCTCAAATGTCCTCCCGTTGGTGTGGTGTGGTAGTTAGGAGAGGGGAGTGCCAGCTCAGGTGTCGTCCGCGTCACTTGACCATGGTTCAAAATTACGTGGACCGTCCCCAAAAGCCCTCGTGTAGCTGAACAGTGAAACGTTAATATTCACTCATTCATTCATTCATTCTGAGATAATCCCTTTTTTGGTAATACAGAATATGATTGAAAACAAAGTTTTCTTATAAGTACAAGTTTAACAAAAACAAGCTTTTTTTCTATAGTTTTATTAATTATATTTATCATATATAAGCATAAATATTCTTATTATATCATCATTAATTATGCAGTTAAAATGGTCATGAAATCAAAGCATGTTAAAAAAAATCTCTTTGCCTTTCAGGACTTAGATAATATGTAAGCTGATTTAATTTTTGTTGTGTTTGTTTGAAATTGTCAATGGTTTTTTGCAGAATAGATTGCACGATCCGTTTTAATTTTGTAATATATGTATTATAACCATTAGTAATATATATATATATATATATACAAAATAGTTATAAACCTAAGATAACTAGTCAATATAGTGAAAGTATATTAACCACAGTAGTACTATAGCAAACTCCTGACCTTAGGAACCAAGATTGCAGGTTTAAACAAAGTTTTGCGGTTAGCCAATCTTCACCTGTATTTGCCAATACTCTGGGCCATAGGGAAAGTAAGAAATGTCAAGAGAATTTTTAGCTTTCAAATAAAACTATAATCTATTATTATAAAATGACAATATTATAGCCTATAATAATTACTAGTATATTTGAAAACAATGCGAAAATAATTAGATGAAAAAACTTACCACGTGAGTACATCAATAACCACTTTTCCCGCGCGACAGAAAGGAGCATAACAGTAACGCATAAAATTAGTTATTTATGATAAAATAACATTAAGACTATATATATATACATTTAAAAACTCTAAATATTGTTTTAAAATTGAAAATAAAAGTACAACCCAGATAAATACAATTAATTTTATATAAAATATATTATTAATTTATTTACTCTGTGGCGCCACCTATCGATTAACTGTACAACTAATTAAAAATGCTTCTAGGTGAATTAGACTAATAGATATATAACTGTAAATAAAATTAGCAGGGTATCCATGTTCAATACAATGCTTGATAAAGTTATTCAAATTTAAATATATATTGAATTTATCACTAAATAATACTTTATTACGATAAATATAATTAAAAATAATATTTCTATATATAGATATAGATAAATTTGAATTCCAGTATGACACTTTAAGAATATTAAAATTAAAATCATCTCTTTTATCATAAATATTATTATGTAATTTATAATCCTTAATATACAATGATACATCCAAGTAAGTAGTTTTAACTGGATTACTATTAATTTTAATTAGGTTTAAGTAATTGGGATAAAAAGTATAATATTGGGGTTAACATTATTATTTTTACCAAAAATAATTAGATCATCTATATATCTAAAAATGTAATAATCAATATTAGTAATATGTTTATATTCGTAAAAGTCTAAATATCCTAAAATACTTTTAAAATCTAAATTTCTTAAAATTCTAGTTTAATTATATAAAAATAAATGTTTTTTGGAATTAAACTTCATTTTTAAGAAATGTAGATATTAAAAGTATTTTAGGATATTTAATATTTTTAAAGTGAGTCCAAAGTTTTTTTTTATTCAGTGTCAAAAACGGCGATAATTAATTTTATGTTACTATATTTAGATGTTTGAAATGCATTATTATTTAAAATTTGTTATAATAATACTTACATGTAAGGAATAGACACACAACCACATAATTTCTTTAAAATTTATTTTGTGCTTTATTATCGGATCATCTATGCATTAAGCAACTTATACTCTGTTATTTTATCACTACTTAGTCTGTGGATTTTCATGACAAATTATTTTTAAGTGATGCATAACAGAGAGAGAAGAAGCAAATTAGTATAACAAGAATCTTGATCATGATATTACAACTTTTTTTAAAAAAAGCGCTCATACTTATCGCAGCCATTTCTGTCTTTAATAACATTTTTGGGCTGTTTTAATGTTTGATTATTTGTCATTTGTTAAAATTTCGTAGATTTTTTTAATGCTACTTTAACATATTTACATTTTTATATTTAACACATTATGTTACACATTTTAAATCAGAACTTGAATTATTATCATTTGAACACTTTTCATTTTAATTCCTATGAACTGTACAACTTCAAAAATCTTCGTAAATACTTTGATATGTGGTAATGTCAAAGAGAGAAGTGTAAAAAGACAAAATATATAAAATAGTTTCTTCTAATCACACTCAATTTAAATTAAGTTTCAAACAAAACACTAAAAGAAAATTCTTTTTTCTCCCTTTACTTCAATATAATATGCATTTTCTTCTGATAAGATTTCATAGTATTCATTTTATCACCAAGGTTCGAAAATTGTTTACAATATTCTACCAGTGATATTGAGTAATAATGTTTATGACTACGTGTGCACGTGTCGTTCTTACTGTCTTGAAAAGAGTGACCTATATTTCAAATATGATTAACGTTTAACTAAATCCTTCTAACATCAACAGAATAGCAATGATTTTCAACCTTGAATATATGCTCTTATTCCTTTCTCGCTTCTTCACTCGCTTTTGTGTACTCTGTGTTTGTAATTACAGATTGCACATAAAGGCAATCGTACTTTTCCCCCAGAATTTCAAAACCTACTTATGCGGAAAAGACGTTCTGTGATATGTAAAGGGAAGATAAATTTAAAAAAATTAATTTTTATGCTAAGTATTGCCAGAAGGGGAATGAAGTTTATGTATTTCCTCTTTTTTCTGTATTAAAATGTCAAAATAATTCTTATTAAAATGAAACAGGCATTTTAATACTTTTCAACAGATATTGCGATGAGGAGGCACATGCTAAATAATTACAAGGGGAAAAATATCAGAAACATTTAACAGCTTTAGTAATTAATTTACTTTTATTGTTATAATTTTTTAAGAAATTGAATTAGTATAGAATTTTTAGAGCACGACAAAGCGGAAGATAGAGGAAAGCTTAGATCGGACTGATTCGACAATACTGGAAAAAGATGAATTCTGAAATGTTGCCATGTTATTCTGTTCTACTCACATATCTATATCATCACTTTTTATTATTTATATACACTCATGTCCATAAATTAAGGATAGTGCAAGTTCAGGCAAAGAAAGAATCAGAAGCAAAACAAATTGATTTATTTGTAAAGCCTTTTCATTAAACAAAAGGTAAAGAGCAAAAAAGATGCTATATGTTTGATATCATTAATAAAAATTGCAGTTTTTGCTCCCTGAAGCAAATTGTAAAAAAAAACAACCTGACTTACAAAAACCAATATTACATGCTTGGTGCATGTCTCCCAAACGATGCAATACAGTCCGTACAAAACGCCTAGGCATGTTGAGTATCAAATTATCGATCTAATCTTGAGGAATATTACACCACTCATCAAGCAATGCTCTCCGAAGTTCTGGTAGACATGTAGGAGGTGGTTGACGGGCTGAAACTCGTCGGCCTAGCATGTCCCACGCATGCTCTACTGGATTCAAGTCCAGTGAGAATACTGGCCAATCTATGTGGGTGATATCCTCCGGTTGAAGGCATTCGTTTACGATGCTTGCACGGTAAGGACGGGCGTTGTCATTCCAAAACACAAATTCTGTGCCCATGGCGCCCCGAAACAAACGTGTATGTTGTTCCAGAATGACGTCTCGATAGATTTGGCTTGTCATGGTTCCAATTTTAACACGCAGGTCAGTTCTGGAAACTTAGAATAATCCCTCCCCCAAACGAGCAATCCGGCACCACCGAAACGATGTCGTCCAATGATGTTCTTTTGGTGGTAACGGGTACCTGGCATACTTCATATTAAAGTCCGGCATTAACCAGACTTTAAGCTAAACTTGGACTCGTCGGAAAATATCGCACAAGCCCACTGTTGCGGTGTCCACAATGCATGCTATCTACACCAGGTTAACCATCCACGGCAGTGAGTGGAACACATTTGACAGTATGAGCATATAGACCATAGGTTCTCAACGTGGGCGATAACGCCCCCTTGTGGGCGTTTGAGAATTTCAGGGGGGCGGTAAGAAACCCAGAGAAAATTAAAAAGCGTTGAGATGGCACGGAGGGACTTGGGCAGATTAACCAAATATAGTCTAAAAAAGACTAAGAAAACACTCTGATTATTACTAACAAAGGTAAACTTTAATGCTGTTTACCTTATGTTGATTGTATGTATTCAAATCATTTCTATATTACATGTTCGAAAATTCACATATTTCGGTAGTTTGGGATGTGGATGAAACACTTAAATATTACATTACATTCAGACCTACATTAAACCGAATGATATAGTAAATTTTAATTTCTGTAGTGCACGTGTTGTCTTTGTCTGTGAGCAGTAGGAAAAATGTTTCGTCCACTGAATTTCATTACGAATATTATCCAAGAAACATAATAAAATATGTTAATCATCAATTAACGTGTGATTCTTTAAATGCTGAAACTGTCAATATATATTTAACTTCGTATCATCAAAACCCCTACCTGTCTTTGTAACAGGTAAGCTAAAACTTGTATTCCACTCTTTTAAATGAAGAAGAAATTCAGTAGCGTTTCAATTCCAACAATATCCTATCTATTACTAAAATATGTAATATTGCACAGTTAATTATATTTGTGGCAACAGTTATTTCAGATTCACAAATAAAAAAATGGAGCTTTAGAAAAATTAAATTAAAAAATATATTCTATAGTTATAGGATATGTTTTAAAACTTAACTCTTGTTTTCACCATGTATTAAGTACACTTTTATTCCTCTAGTGGGAGGGGGCGATATCGAAACATTCACTAGAAAAGTGGGCGCTAGCTCAAAAAAGGTTGGGAACCTATGATATAGACCAATGTTCCCTAAGCGTCTGTTCACAGTCTGCTTTGAAACTGTCGTACCAGTGGCTGAAGAGAGCTGACGAGACAGATCTGATGCTGCGCTCCATCTGTTTCTTTTGGCAGTAACTGTCGAATACCGGTCCTCATTTGGCGTTGTTACTCGGGGACGACCTGTACTGTAACGTCTACTCACATTACCATCATCTTGGAATCGTTGCCAAAGCCTGGAGATGACCCTCTGGGTGATTCCAAGTTCCTAGGTACACCCACATTCTAGATCAGGGGTGGGCAGGCTTTTTCAGGGTACGGGCTACTTCTAGTTTTTTTAATGTGTAACGGTCCACCCAGTATCAGTGGCGCGCACACAAAGAAGGGGAGAGAGGGTCCACGGGTCCGGACACTCTCTCATAGCCATTGAATTTTTTTCGGATTGATTATGATACCATGTATATAATACATCAAACTTAATTAAGTATTAGTAATTAATAATTTTTTATTAATTAGTGCTGATTATTTAGTCAGTAACTTATTTTTTACTGTGTTTTTTGTTCCCGACAATCTACAAAATCAAAAATATATATATATTCGGCTGCGTTTTGGGAGTATGATATGAGAATGGTAGACTTTTTTCGACCCCCCCCCCACCTCTTTAAAAATTCTTGTGTGTTCCCAGTGTTGTAGGTGTTGCGAAGTAGGAAAAGGGGTCTACAATATTTTAATAATTAGTATGGAATATGTACTTACCTACAGAACTAAAATTACAGAACGACGAAAATTAGGACAGAACTTGTCGTCCATCCGGTATAGTGGTTAGCGACGCTGACTGCTGTGCCGTAGGGCCTGGGTTCGAATCCCGGAGAAGGCATGAATGTTTGTAAATGTATAATGTCTTCGCGCGGCATGGGGGTACTCTAAATAGCTGTTGAACCGTGTTACGACCCGCATGTGCAGAGGGTGCTAGTAGTCCTCTTTCTTTACGTTCTCAGTATGCATGTAATCAACTCAAGGAGCGGAAGTACCAATCGTCGCTCAAATAAACCATCATTATTTAAAGTATACAGTCCGCGCTCTCTTTGCTTGAGTAGATAAGTTACACATAACTCACAAAGTCTGCTCTCATAACCAGTTCAAAACATTTATAGAACTACCACACCTTTTGTGGTTATAGTTATAGCTATCACACCCCAGCCAAATCGCATATCCTTTCGTGAGGTTGGTGGAAGGGGAAGAGAGGTCGGAGGCCTCTGACCACTCCCAGGGTGTTCTCCCTCAAAATTGGGGTGGAACCGAGCCAATCGACTGTCACCTGCATGGTGCTCAAAGCTACGGATAACGACAGGCGTACAATCTAGCCCGATGTCATGATGAATTTCGTGGGCCTCGATCTGACTACGTCAGACAGGTAGCACAACAATTAAAGTAAAAAAAAAAAAAAAAAACGGACACTTTTAAAACCGCGTTTGAAGCAAAAAGCAAGATACAAACATAATAACGGCCACAAGTATAATAATATCAAATGCTGTATTTTTTTATATTATCAAACAATTCAAAACACGAAAAAAAAATAAAACATTTTCATCTAAAGTTAGTTTTTGTTGTTATAGTCAGTAGAAGACTTAGTCTGCATACTTCAGCCAATCTTGAATATTTCTGTCCATAATTACTAACTGCTAAAATCTTCAGACGGTCGCCACAAAATGTTTTGGAGGTCCACCGGTTGATCTCGATCGACGCAATGCCCACCCCGGTTCTAGACGGTCAAGAATCCTACCACGTAAAATATCTAAATGCATCCTCTGTGTGCACATTATTGCACTGAGCACATTTCAAGCACACACTCACGAGTTAAATCATCTGTTAACAGCCTAACTTTCCCTTTGACTTCCTTATTATCATGACCTGTCATAAATTCGATCAAATCGTTCTCATCCAAACAGCACGAATCCTAAAATTTTTTCCGAATTCATGCTAGAACAAAACAAAAAAAATTGTGTAAAAAAAAATCGTTACATTTATGTACAGTGTTATTTTAAAATCGTGTAAAAAAGGACTTGGTTTTATATATTTATATGCTATTGTTGTTCTGAAATCTATTTAACAATATTGTGTGTTTGATATGATTACTTGTGTGTGTAAACTCTCTTTAAACAACAATTTTTAGTGCTAATATTTTAATTGGAGTGACTTTGTTTAGAGCTTTGCTTCACGCGTGTTAATCCTTGCTCAAAACCCTTATAACATTTGTCATGACCTCGCAACTAAGACTTCCTAAAAATTTCCTTGAACTGCTACAACTCTGACACTGTTGCAATACAAGACTTGGTTGCAAAATATCATATTACAATAGTCCATATCTTTTTCATCCAGATGCTTCTATTTGACTTGTAATTGTCAAGCGCGAGAATTGTATGTTCGAGTTAATTGAGTTAATTAGAGTGTTTTCGGTAGTATTTTGATTTCGTGATTATATATATATATATATATATTATATATATATATATATATGACTTTTTTTCGAGATTTTATCTAGATTTCTTTCACGATCGTTGTTTTCCTTGAACGTTATTTAATTTAGGAAGAGATTCAAGTAGGACAAGTTTATTTTTTTTTTGTCAGCAAATGTGTTTTGATACACACATTTTAGGTCATTTAGAGCAGAGTGCAAAACTTGAAACAAGCGACATGCATTCCTTTCCTCGGATATGTTTTAGATCTCATCTGTTTTGAACATTTTTGTTTTGACTTATTGCTTAAAAATTTTTTCGATTACTGTGACTTTAATTAATCTTTGAGAAAACAAGCTTCCGAGAAAGAAAGAGAGATCTTGCATTTATTAACAGGTAAGTTACCTTACATATACAAGTATTTACGTTAAAATTTTTGCAGAGTAATTTTGCTATTAAATATCAGTTCATTCTTTTAAAAAAATAAAAATAGCGTTTCTTAATATCTTGGCTTCTGGTTAATTCCATATAGGTCCGATGAATAGAAATTAAAATATATTATAAGAAAAAAATCAAGATAAATAAACTCATTTCAATTCAAGTAATTTAAGGTATCCGACTACCCTAAAATTCATGATTTTTTTTCAAAAATTTACAATGTTTTTATGATTTTATTTTATCCATCTTTTTAATTTTACATAAATACTAACTACAAGTGTTTTAGTAAAAGCAGGTGCCATAACTTAACACAATATGTCAAACTTTAAAATGCGTTTTACTCGAAATGTGTTTTTTTCCCCCGAAACACTCAAATGGGGACATCGATTTCTCAAAAAGTTTTTTTTTAATAATTTGCTGAAATTTTTTGTGTATGTTCCGTATAACAGTAGAAGTGTTTTAACCTTCAGATTCATCAATCACTGTTTTATTACAAAATTTAGTCCTGTATATGAATATAATCACTGTTTTTTAAAGCAATTTCATATAATAACTAAGGTGAAGTGCTCTAGTTTTTGTAAAAATTAAAATATCACTTATCTTGAAGGTCATTTAAAAAGGAATAGCAAAGTAATGCATCAAAATTGAAAAATGGAGAATTTGTTTATAAACTTTTTGTACAGAGTGGCCCATTTATGTATTCTTTGTAATTTTTACGAATCTTTGCCCATTTTAGTAGCAATAATTTATTTTTCTCTTCTTAATTTTAGCCCTTTCTTTTCTTAAAATGAACTAAATAAATCTAAAAACCACAAAAAAATCGCCTTATCATCCTTTTTTAAAAAAAAATTGACGCAAGTAGTCAATACCTTAAACTAATTTGATTAAAAAATAAATGAGGGTAAAGAGAAATCTTAAAATAAAATTCATCCTGATTCATGAAATTTCTACATTTCATTTTGCCTGCAATTTTGCAGTTATATATTTCTCGCCACACTATTTTGAGGAGATATAATCTACGTTGAACGGATTTTTACTAGTATACTGAATAATGACTTGCACTCACACTTTATTTTTTATACCCTTTAAAAACATAACCATTAAAAAATGGCAAATATGTGTATAAAGTCAAAATTCTTTAGTCAACCATCCAGAGAATATTTCTATAATATAACTGGAAAGAAAACAAAGCGCGAATACACACACACACACAAGAACTCCATTATATATATGTAATACAATTTAATTTTGACCGATCTCCTATGTATTTTATATTCCTTATTAAGTTTGTTTTACTCCTCTTTCTAGAGAATTACAATTGTCGTTGTGAACTTGTACATTTACAAAATTGTTGTTTTTAGTTTCATGAGCGTGACTTAAGATAGAGTGCTCTGAAAAAGTTAGCGTAAAATCAGTACCGGTAAATATTTTGTTTTTCTTCAGATACTTATTCGTAGTTTATTAAGACTTAAGTTTTCGCTTAATTTCTTGAGAAAACCAGCATTAGAACAGTGATTTCAAATATTATTATGTTTAACCGGATATGGATTTGTATTAATATGAAATTTACCTTATTTGTGTGTAACCACAATAAATAGTTACATTTGCAAAATGTTTTTAAAATATTTAATCTGTTATAATTAAAATCTAAATTAAATGAATTCTAGTCGGATATATTGAAAGTTTTCTTACAGAATGGCTTTACTCAAAAAAATTTTATCATAAATTATTAGAAATAATACTGAAATAAAATATATCTTTCATGATACCGCAAACTAAAATCATTCATGTGTAATTATCTTAACCTTTACCGCAAATGTTTCATATATAATGGAACAATGTTTTTAAAAACTTCTGATATATACAATTGTATTCGTACTGTGCCAGAAAAGCTATTATGCAAGAAGAAAATACAATTATTTTTAATAACAATGAAACGTTACTAAAATTAGTGTCTCAAACAAAATATCATAAATTCAGAATTTTTAAACTTTTTGTCAAGTGATCGTATTGATCATTCTCTTTTGATGTAATTTAAGTTACCTTAAAAAGATAATTATTTTTACTATAAGGTAAAAAATTTAGATATTCCATAAATGGAGCCTTAGCGCGTAAAAGTATTGCTTTTATATGATAAAGTTACTTTGACAACAATACTTAGAAGTACGGAAAAAATTTTCTGAATGTAAATTTTTCTAGTAAGTATTAACAAAATGTTCACGACTCAATATATTTCTCACAGTTTTCCTATGTATCGCACCCTCTCCTCCCCCCTTTT
>BMAO01000561.1:0-106425 GCA_019973975.1 Trichonephila clavata
TAAAGAAAACACATTAAAAATTAAGATCTTCATGACTAAAAATTAAGACTCATGAAGATCTTAAAAACAAAGATCTTCATGAGTCCTCACAGGAACGTAAGGTTGCTATGTGTAAACATTAGAATTAGTTACTGTCTGTTTTAGTTTGTTTTTAACGTAAAATAAATAATCATAAGAAAATTACATAACATGCGTTTCGGAATTTTACGGGAGTAGAATAAAATTATTCTCTTAGAATTATTTGTCATTATCAGGCATTTGTTTTTATTTGATCAAATACACTTTATTACTGCACAAACTAATACTGACCGAAAAACATCAAACATGTGGGAAAACACAGAAATATATATTATTGCACGACACAATAAACTGAAATAACAGAGTTCAATCCGCGAATGTTTTATCATTTTCACCAATTGATTAGACAATTCGTTTTTTTAACACCCTTTTATAAGCTTCACTTGTATGTAACGGAATCTTTGAACTCAATATATTTTTACCCACTTTAAGAGGTCAGATTAATTCGAAACTTTGCTCACTTGTCCAGGACCGATGACATTACAATAATTTAATAATTTTGTTCCATTGTCCTGATCAGGATCATCAGGATTAACGATTTCCAACTTTCAGATCCCATTTCCAGATTTGGCGACACAATGATTAAGTTACAACTTAGTTCGATTAACTGTAAAAGGGTGTTTTTTAGTTTTTTAAAACTATAATTTATTAACATTATCGTTTATGTAATTGCATTTTACGTACGTTTTATTTTGACATTCTGCATAAAAATGCAGATAACTATAATTAAACACGACAATCATCAAGTTTAAAATGGGGAAAATATTTCTTTAATAGTAAAAGGATTAATTATATTACATAAATGGTTCAGCACTGCTTTTTTCACATATCTAACTGCCTTATTATTTAGACATGGTGTACATCATTTCTAAATAATAAGGAAGTTGGTCAAATATATGTGAAAAAGTGGTTCTTAAACTTTCGATCGCCGCGTCTCCTCTTTATATATCAGGGTGACATCTCAGACCCCAAAGGTTTTGATAACATCCCTCCTCGATTTAATATTCTTGATCAAAATACAAGTTTTAGTTGAGTCTCTTCATTGGGGACTATTTAGTAATCTAGTCTAGTATGTGGCACATCTTTCAATTTTTCCACGAGGCCTTTCAACGTCTGTAAACGAGGGAAACCTCAACGTTTCATGAGAGACTACGTGGAACCCTTAGAGAGGCGCTGTGGACCTCCAGTGGTCCGCAAACCTCTGCTGAGGTACATAATACAACTAAACCATAAGCAATTAAAAACAACTAACTTAAGTAGAAGGTTTAATATTAAAAATGGTTAAGAAATGTGTGACGGATCTATACGGTCTTTGACTAACCTCCTCTATTTTCCTTAAGACAATTTATTTATTTCAACCAATCTACACCGAGAGCCAGGCGTGATTTATGTAAATAAGATATATTATATAAGTTCGGGTTTCTCGAGTTAAAAAGTTAAGTGATAGGAAGAGTGAAGTTAAGTGAATTAAAGATCGAGACGTCAGCACAAAGTTGTTGACAATCGTAGATAGCTTGTTAAGTGTGGAGGTACGCGAGGAGAAGCGGATTGAATATAGTGAAAATCCTTATTATAGAGCGTGGATTCTTCACCCATTCTTCCAGCCATTAAAAAGGCCGAAGTCATCACGAAGGAACAGCCAATGTGAAATATAAGATCAGTGATTTTATTTAAGATATTGAGATTATTCGTACGTGGCGAAGCCGTAATAGTGCGCGTTTAAGCTTTCCTAGATTCAGTTGATATATATTCTGAATATTCCGCTAGTAGTGGTTCCCCGCTTAGTTACTCCCCTCTCTTTTGTTTTTCTTAAATTGATTAGTGTGTGTCTAAACGTATTTGCTGATAAGAATCAATAAATCTATTTGAATTGCAATTATGTCTTTTGATCATTTAAGTACGCCTACACATCCTGCAGTATTTTCAGATAGACAGGGAAGTAGTAGTGTAAGGGGTGGCATTAAGTCACAACAAGTGTAACTCAAATACTTTGTTAAAGTATTTTGTTACTTTTGAACCAATTTCTTTTATGAAAACATATTAAAATTTAACATTTTGATATTTACAAAGATCTTCATTAAACATTCCATAATTTGCAACTTAAAAAGATGCATAAAATATTTTTAAACACCAATTTGTTATATAAGATCACTGACCACTCAACATATTATCAAAAATATTCTGTATCGAATGGAAAGGCGTAATCATAACTCTTTAGCATGGGAATGCAGAATTAAGTGATATACTATTTTTTTTTTAATATTTTGAGTACTTGTGACGATACGGTAAATTGAAAATGTCATTATTATTTCATTAAAATTTCTCCTTATGTTAATTTTAAACTTTCACACACACACACACACACATACATACTAGCATAACTTAATATACATAACTTAAATTTCATTTTTAAAACAGTTTGAAAAGAATAAAATTTCCAAGATTTAATATTTTAAAAAATAACGTTTCACAAAAAATAAATAAATAAATAAAAATTACGCTTATCGTCGTTAAGAATGTCTAACTTAAATTTAAATAATAATATTTCACATGAATGTAAAAAGCAATTTTAGAAAATTAAGCTCTTAAATACTTTGGGTAAAACATAAAATAAATTTTAATTTTCTGATTGAAGTTTCAATTTCCACCTTAAATATTTCCATAATTAAAATATTTTTATTCTTTCTGAAAACATGGAAACATACACAACACATTCTTCAAAATTTTGCACTTATTTTTTATGTGAAAGAACATTAATATTCTAGTAAGCCAGCCTTAGTATAGAAGAATAAATGATCACTGATTGCTATGGAAAAACTGAGACATGATTAATTGAATTTATACGAAATGATATTTACAATGTACAGGGGAATAATGCTAATTTAAACTTCAGTCGTAAAATCATTCAACTGACAAAAAGTCCACTATTAATAAAATATATAACATAAATAATATATTTTCTATAAATTGAGCTGATAACGTTGGATTAAAAAGAAAAAGAAGTAAAAATAAATAATTTTCTATTATGAGAAATGTTGATAAAGATAACGATGATATAAATACGAGTTATTATTTATTATATATTTCAAAAATATACTCTTATATACATATAACAAGAGCAATACTTGCTTTCTTATTACTGTACAAAAGGTTGAAATTTAGAATAAAAGTAAAATTATTTATTAAACAAGGATAGATTCTTATTAAACAATAAACATTATTAAACTTTCCCATTATGATTAATCAGAAAATATCTACCCGCCTACAACAACTGCAATTGACAATAAGAAATTCTATTTTTCGCATTATCGCTTTCTTTTACCTAAATATAAAAACATTTATCAATAACTTTCATGGTCATGATGTCATTCACTTTTTTTCATTTCATTTCACTTAAATAATCCATTTTTCTTTTTAAAAAAAATACATTTCTATTCGATATTAAGAATAATAAATAGATTGAGCAGGAAAAGTTTTTCTATCATATTTATAATGGATAAATGATTGCTTAAAATTAAAGCTTTTCATCCATTTAGGTTACATGGAACTTTTGATTCTAAACATTTTGAAACAATGACTTACGAAACAAAAATCAGAATTAAAAATATCATTACGTATTTGTGATTCACACATATTAAAAAAAAACTTTCTTTTTTACTAGAATTTCAAAGCACATATTTTATTTGTGATAAAGAATATGTCTTTATATTAATTCCAAGCCAGAAATAAAATATTTCAAAATATCCGTTTCGCATAATATTACTATTAAGACATTTTCCTATATTATTAAAATTTTACTTTTTTATAGTTTATAAAAAATATCGAATGAAAAAAAATTGAAATAATTTTAATGGGATAATTTAATTTATTAAAATATTTCGCAATAAATAACGTACGATAAAAATTTTGCAAGGGCTTTTCTTACAATTATTGTTAATATGACATTATAATTTAACAAAAAATACAATTTGATATATTTATGTCAAAAATTAAAAAACATTTTCAAAACAGCATTAATAAAATAATAATAAAAAAATTTCTTTATTTTAAAAAATTATTATAATGAATCCTAAAAAAGATAATAATTTTTTGCCTCACACTATATACTTCGTCACAAAAGTTGCATTGCAGGGAAAACAATAGATGCTTTAATAAAATTAAAAATATTTATTTAAAATGGTAAAACAATTCAGGGTTAAATTATTTACATTAAAAACACACATTACGTATATTAGTGTTAATTTCCACCTTAAAATAAAATATCAATTGAAAGGGAAAAAATGCATTATATCCAAAAAATAAAGCTATGTATATCCTAGTAAATATAACATTATTTATTTATTTATATATTTTTATTTTAAATTACACTCTATTTTTTAAAAAATATAAAGCTTTTATATTTCTGTTTTGAAAGTCTCCATTGACAATTTCCCGAATATATTTTTATTCTAGAACATTCAATGGAAGTCTAGTGGAAACAGAAATAAATAACGCAGTGCCATTCTGAGAAACAACTAAGCCTAACTGTTTGTTATCACCCCCGCTTTTCTGGCTGCCGTCGCAGATCGAAAGGCAAGAGGGTACACGCTGTCTCTCTGAATGACTCTTCGAAAACTGTCGACCGCTGTCCACTCCAATCCAAACATGATAGACAAGGGATAGCTCTGATACATGTATCGGAAGTACTATTTAGTAGAGGTGAGTGGTCACTGTTTCGTTTACATTTTTCGGTCAAAGCTAACCCTTCGGATCATGGAACTCTTTGGAAGGTCATTCTGCGCGTTAGGCTTAGTGGATGGATCGATGGAACAGATTGTTTCTGAAATATTCGTAAATGAAGCTTTTTTCGTAGATTTAAAATCTTTTTTATATGAAAATCGAAGGATTTTATACTTGAAGGGTCTAATAAAAAAGTAAAAGCTAGTTGAGTATGGATTGTTATGATTTTTAGGAGAAAAATCAATATTCTAAAAGAAAAACATGAATCAATAATTAGCTATGTGCGTGTTTAAATTAAGCCGTATAAATAGCTTATATTAGGTGTAAATACCCTAAAAATAACCGTCTCATTTTTAGTATTTTTAAAAGGTATTGTTCGTTATATTTTACAGAAATTGTATGATGGTAAACACGCAAATAGTGTTAGCATTATGTTTATTCGTATTAGGGCCGTGTGTGACTTCTATATTAATCCTTAACATCGCAATTTACTTTAAAGTGCTTTTTTCACAAGAATTTATTGTTTTATTTTAAAAATCAGTAATTCTTTCAATGTATTTTTTGTGGACTATATATATGTATCATTTTAACATTAACTATTAATGGTTATTACAGGTGGTAGGGGATAAATGATGAAACATTTTTTATTATATTTAAAAATCATTCTATTAAGGAAACCAAACAAATAATAATGTAAATAATACCAAAATTTATGGCTATAAAAGATCGTAGGGATATTAGGATCGCAAAATCAATATTTAGAAAGAAAAAGGAATCGATAGTGCGTAGCTTCCGCGTTCTATGTAAACACCATAATGAGCTGTATTCGCAATGGAGTGGAACATTTTTTTTTTGTTTTAGAGTCCTTTCAAGATGATTATTGTGAACCTTTCTTTTAAAAGATGTTATAATAATAGAAATGAAATTATAACCACTTTTACTCGCAGTAAATAAGCAAGCAATTGTAATCTCATAATTAACCTCACATCCGTTCTATTCTATTACATGCTAAAAACTATTTTATAGAAAATATTCTTCAAATCTATTATAATACTTAATTATTTTAACAAGTAATTGGACTTAGATTATCTTTTTTTTAATTTGAACTCTCTCTCTCTCTCTCTCTCTCTCTCTCTCTCTATATATATATATATATATAAATAATACATGGCTAATTACGCACATATGGATATCTGAAGTGACGTTTCTTTCCATACTATGTAATTTATAGAAAGAGTGAATTAAATCAACAGCGTTTTTAAAAATTTTGTATAATACTACAATACTTATTTGTAATAACATAAAAAGAAAACTATGTGCGTGAATAAGAGAGGGAGAGTTTAAAAAAATATAAAACATAGAAATCTCAAATCCCAATTAATTTTATTTATCAATTTTTTATTACTTCCTTTCGCATTTATTTTAAAAATATTTTATTTCATACTGCATAGTTAACAAAATAATCTCAATTACTTTCTGAATGACTGTTTCTTCTTATAAATAAATAATTCATTTCTTAGCGATTAATTGGCTAAAAGCTAGCTAATTTAATAAAAAAAGGAAATAGAGAAACATATCAGTAATTTGGTTCTGTTTTAAAAAAAACATTTCAAATCAAAGCATTAGTAAATGTTTCCATAAAAAAAAATATTTTAAGCAAATCATCCTCCAACGGTTATTATCAACAAAGAAAATTGCTTGCTGAACTTGAACAATTTAATGTTAAATTAAAATGTATATTATGTACCACAGTAAATCTTAAACTGGGTTCCCCAGTGCCCCTCTGGGGCTCCACGAAGGCCTCTCATTTAATGTAAGGATTTCCCTCTCATATAGAATATGAAAAACCTCATGGGAGAAATATTACATACATCTTTTTTTATGAATATTGCATCTTATATAACAGCACTTGTAAAAGGACTTAGAGATCCATCCTTCTCATTAAAAATTTAATTAAAACAGTTTAATGTACATATTTATTTAAAATTAGTATTTTGTATTGTTTTATATATATTTAAACAAAAACTGTTTTCTTAAAAGAAAAAAATTGTTAAAAAATCTGTATAACAAAGTAACAGTATTGGATATATAAATAACAGTACAGTATATATAAATTGGGACTATTGTGGAACCTTTAAATCACTCAACTATGTGTTGGGAGTCGGTGTCGGGTGTTCAAAATTTTGGGGGTCCACAATGTCAGGATAATACATAAAGGGGAGGGAGGTTATTGAAAGTTTAAGAACCACTGATGTATCATATATTAAGGTATCCGACTACCCTAAAATTGTGAATTTTAACCAAAAATTGACAAATTATTTTATGGTTTTATTTCATAGACCATCTCATTAGCTTTTGAAAAATACCAAGTTTATTATTTTCCGTTCACTAGAACAAAAACTACAAGTGTTTTAGTCAAAGCAGATGTCATTACTTTAAGCAAGATGTCATACTTTAAAACACGTTTTACTCGAAATGTGATTTTTTGAAAATGCTCAAACGGGGACAGCAATTGCTGAAACACTTCTGAAAATAATTAACTGAAATTTTTTGTCTATGTTCTGTATAACAGTGGAAGCGTTTTAACCTTCAAATTTATCAATCACTGTTTTATTACAAAATTTACAGCCCCTTATGAGAATATAATCACTGTTTTGTTTTTTTTTGCAATGTCATATAATAACTAAGATAAATTGATCTAGTTTTTATAAAAAGTAAAATATCTCTTATCCTGAAGGTCATTTCAAAAATGAATAACATAACAACACATCATAATTGAAAAATTGAAATTTTGCTCATAAACTTTTGGTACAAAATGCACCGCGTTTATGTTATTCTTTTTTTCTCTTTGTAAATTTTTAACCATTTTAGTAGTATTGATTCATTTTTCTCATTTTAGTTTTAGCATATTTTTCTTAAAATGTATTAAACAAATCTAATAACAACAAAACAATTCCCATATCTCCATTTTTTTAAGAAAAAGTTGTAGCACATAGTCGGATATCTTTAGCATCTGTTTATGATTGTCTTTACAAAGTTTAACAATAGATACGATTATCAAAACATTACATCTTATTACTACACTAAAAATTTATTTCATTCAATAATGCTTAAATTTATTAACCAATAATTAGAGGTTGTTTTCTCTATAAGTGAGAAAGAGTTCAAAATTTTTTTTTATTTCATTATATTATTGATATTTTTTTATTTAAAACTAAATGTAGCGTTAAAAGTGCATATTTGTTTTAGAGATTAAAAAATACCTTGCTAAGAAGGAAAAAAAATTATAAAGAAGAAAAACTTTAATTGACACAAGAAATTAGAACATACACTATGATTGCATTTCAATAAATTTTGTTCTGTACAAAAGTAGTTGATATAAGGCACAAGAAGCTGAAAAAGAAAACAGAAAATATGATTCATAATTATTATGCATAAAAAGTGTACTCTGCTGCGCGATAATTACATCTTGTAAATTGAAGAATGCTTTGAAGTTTGTGTGAGTAGTAATTTGTCTGGAGTGCTTGTGTAAGAGCTTGTAGTGCTAAATTCATTCAAACTAATACTCGGGGTAAAAATATCTTTAAAAGACGTGAGAAATATATCTTTTATTACATTGATATTAAAAAGTCATTTGCAAGATTACTTTTGTACCAAAATCCTTTGTATAAGTTATTTTTTGATTAAAATACCTCTATGCTTAGATTCTGCTGAATATATGATAGAATTCAATTGTGGTAAGCATTCAGCATCATTTTCTCTATTTTAGTTTCAAATTTTGACAGTACTTTTAGGTATCACAAAAATTTCACTTACAGACTCAGAATGAATTGCGGTGTAACAAATATATACTTCATATTTCATTTTCCTTTTTTTCGGTAACTCAAAATTTATTCAAATAATAAAGAAATATAAGAAAAAGATGATTGTATATCAGCAGTGGTGGAAGTCAAGGAATTATATCACATATATATAAGTTATTTTCCAACAATAATTTCATTCAATTATGTCATCGTGTGTGTTAAAGCTTCCAAAGAAAATTTTAACTAATTTTCTTAGCTTTCAAAAATATTTTATAAGGACACCACACACACAAATAACTTTTTAAACACTTCTAAATCGAAGTAGTTTTAATTAAAACTCGTGCTACGGTGGCTAGAAATTTGAAATAAAAGAGATAAATCTTTTCAAAGATCACCGATCAAAAAAGGACTTTATTCTAACATTTATTCTAAATATAAAACAATCAAACAGAAAAAAAGTGTTGTCATTCGCAAAATAGTTAATAGTAATAGAAAAACAGTAATACAATTTTATTACTAACATTGCCATCTGTAATTTAAAGTTTGTATTATGTAATTAAAAATAATATATATATATTCAACAATGTGTGAAATATTTTGAACCTCTTTGATAAAAAACAATGTATAAATGATGGTTCGGTATAATTTCTGAAAGATACAGATAATACAGAGTTGCTTAACAAATTACTTTATTTCCAGAACATTTTACAGTACTCTTTAGTTAATTTTTGATGAAGTGTTAGTAACAAATATTGTTCTAAAATCATAATATAAATAACATACAAACAAAGTGCAGGAAAATGAATATGCTAAAATATGCATTTCCTATTAATACAGCTGATAAACTAAGCAGTGGTCTTCAAACTTTTTCAACTCACAGAACTCATAGAACTTGAAGTTTTTATCGTAGACCCCTAGAACTAAAAAATGTTTTCATAGAACCACATTCCATATACATACTTAGAATATATCTCAAAATAAAATATTTAAAGTAGATAAACATATTATAGATACTTTATGTAAAAGCAATTATATAAAAAAGTATTACATTTATTGTTAAAAATTCTAAACTAATTTTTAATACAATTTACTAATTGATAATATTAATTTGTGATCCAAGTATCACCTATTCATGCATTATATTTAGTAACTTTGGGATATGTGCTTGCTTTTTTTTCACGCAAATTATCAGTCTAGATTAGAGTTAAAACAAAACTCGTGTTTAAGATTAAATGCAATCGTATTACATATTCCAAATTCAATTTGTTCTTACACTTTGCTTCTGTAGCCACTTACGTTAAGAAATACATTTCCCTTACACACGTTATGAATGGCATTAAAATATTAAGAGCTGTGCATTTTGCATGAATTTGAAACCTAAAATTTCATAGTTGTTCTCGCTAGAATTTAGATATTATCATAGAATCTGTTGATATATTGATAAGTTGTTTCCTCTCCAGCATTATAGGTGTTTTTTTCCACAAAAGCAAAAAGGTGTATTTTCCATTGAAAAACTATTTAGTTTTGAGACATTTTGCAAATAAAAGAGTATAAAAACAATAGAATATTCACAAATTAGTAGGCATTATATATAAAGAAAAACGTTTTAATATTCTTTTATTTTATATTATAATAAAGTTTTAAAAATTTTGCAAAATAATGTTATTAGATATAAATCCAAATTTTCAGTTTTTAGGAATAGGATGAGCTTTAGATACTTGTAATTACATAAACTTCATAGATAACGTAAATCCATTTTGCATACATATTTATTTTTTTTCGATTTTTTTTATTGTCACTCGTGGAACCCCTGGGAATGTCTTGTGGAGCCCCAGTGTTCCATAAAACACAGTTTGAAGACCACTGAACTAAAGCAACCATTGATAGGATTAAATTACTTAAATTAATTGATTATTAGTAAATATTCTAAATCATCTCTTTCGACTTGAAATTTTTGAAAAATTTCTAAATATATGATGTCTGAATCACTGATACAACAAATATAATAAATTTATTCATTTTATAGAATTATTCACTACTTTACCGAAATTTAGCATTAAGTTTCAGCTAAAAGAAATACAGATAAATCTATACTTTGTAGACAACTGAAAAAAGTAAAATGGGAAAAGTTGTAATCTTGTAGGTTTAAAATATTAATCATAAAAATTTATATAATTATATAATTCTCTTAATTAAAATACATTTTAATATAAAGATTTCTGAATTATGTAAGCCAAATGAAAGGAACGATAATACACACAAAACCAAAAAAAATTACATTAATACATAATCAAAAACTGAAACACATTTATTCAATAAATAATTTAGTAATAAAATGAAACCTTTAGTTGATTCAAGAGGTCAGACTAAATCAGCGATACTCAACCTGCGGGCCGCATGCGGCCCACCGAGCCTTTTTAAGTGGCCCGGTCATGACCCATTGGTCTGAGAAATTCTTTTATTTAAGACAATTTATTAAAAATTTGGTGAGAAATTCTTTGACAAGAAATCAATTTTGCTTTTTTGCTGTTGATGTCATACGGCTGATAATTGATATTCTTTTACTATCTAATGGTTACGATTAGGGATAACATACAACAGTGAAGTAGCGACAATTTTATGGGAACTAATTTTGAACAATCTTTCATACCTTGCTAGCGAAAATAATTCGAACGATTCGGAGGTTGACTGTTTTGTAATGAAAAACAAACATGGATCAGAACTTGTTTGATTTATCACGAAAGGGCTGTATTTAAAAAATATCAATAAACAGGAATAATTCAATGATACTTTTCCTCTTTCAAGAGGTGATAAATAGGCATTGTGTTTTGTCAGTGGTAATGTTACAGTAGTAGTAAAGACATCTTAAGAAGTTCGTTAGATTATTGGTAATCATATGAAACCGTTTACTGATGCAAAATTTATGAAGGAGCATTTCTTAAATTCTCTTTTAATTTAGTGTTAATGATAAAAATAAAAAACTATAAAAAATAATAATTAAAAAAAGCAAAACGGGAATTATAATATTTTGATCAATTTTCCATATTTTAAATTTCTAATAACGTTATCTTGATCTTAAAGCATTTCTACTTCTCCCCCTCCGTCTAACTCCATGTTGCAGCCCACGTGAAATGTCTGACATATGTATGCGGCCCAGCAGAAAAAAAGGTTGAATACCCCTGAACTAAATATTTAAAACGACGTCTCAGGTTCTCGCTACACATTTGACTCTAGCAGACATACAGAGCTTCAGAAATAAGTGACAGCTTATGCATGAAAAGTGTTCGTAACCAAATCATGGATTTTGAGTCAGGAGTGGGCTTGTTTGTAGCAAGACAAGTATCCGCACAGACAGTGCGATGCCGTCTAGAACAGCACGGAAATCATTATTCCGGTTTTCTCTCGACTTGGCTGTATAGAAACACACGACAATAGTGGTTTTCACACAATGACAAATCTGAATAGAAGATAAGCTCTACGTCGTCTTTTTAGACGAGTACTAGTTCTATTGTTGTTTCATATCCCCTTAAAACAGGAAAGCCTACACCAATTCCATTTGATCTTTCGACATAAGAATGTCACAAACCAGGTCTTGATCTTCAAACAACTGTTCCAGGGAAATGCCATAGCAGTCCAGAAGATGAGCAGGAGAAGCAAGGAGAGAGAGCAGGGACAGGTAAAAAAAGACTTCACCCCATGCACATAGGTCATACCATGCAGGTGACCTTTTCTAAAGCGCGCCAAGGCTGTCTGGATCTCCTGCATTGTAGAGGTAGACCAGGAATCTTAGCTGTGCACCAGTGGTGAGCGGGAGGCTTTCGCCAAGTCAGATTCATTTTAGTTTTGTGGAGGGAATGAATTTCAGAATGGCTCAAGACAGAGGAACTGGGGTTAGAGAGATCACAACCTCTACCCGCCAGCTCATCAGCTGCCTCAATCCCAGGCACACCCACATGCGATGGTATCCACTGAAGACACACTTGTTTCCTCTAACCAAGCCTAACTAATTTGGACACAATATCTAGATCAGTACTGCCCATAAGTACTGGTCTCAACATCATGATGGGCATATTCCGTGTCTGGAGGTACCGAGGAGAACGTACGTGAACTGCTTGCATGCAATATTGTCATACGGGCCCGGGACCTGGCGTGTTGATATGGGCAACCAGTGGGTACACCATGTCAGTAATCTGAACAGACAGAATTACATTTCTTATACTTTAAGGCCGGAGATTGTGCCCTATCTTTGAGGCCTCGGAGACTTCACCTTTCATCATCATCGCATTTGTTCCGTCGTGTCGTGACTTACTTCAACATAGAGGATGTCCTACTCGCACCTTGTCCGTAATGTTTCCCAGAACTCTCACCTGCTGAAAATATCTGATAATGGATTGCCGAGAGACTGGATTGCCACAGCGATTGATGAAATATGGCATAAACTAGAAGCAGCATGGAATGTGATTGCGCGTATCTGTTATGCCAAAACTAGATTGACTCGATACCTGAAAGGTTAGAGCCATTTTAGTTGCCAGTTGCAGCATCTGTGTGTACTAATCTCTAGCACTGTGTACCCCAAACTGCCAACAAGTTTAATCATGTTTTCCTCCTACTATGCTGTATAAACGTACAATAAGTAAATTTTTATAATGTTCTTTTATTCCTGGTGTCGAGATTTTAATATCGAACAGTGTACATGTAAGGGTCTATATATATATATATATATATCCACTTACGAAACCATCCTTACAAAAACAAAAACTACTTTGGAAGATAAAATTAATTCCTGGTCTAACGAATATGACAGGCATATAATAAATAACGAATAACAAAACCCTCGACTTTCTGAGACATCCCATTTACATAATGCACTAATTAATCAGAAAAATCAATTAACCAAAACAAACGCCCAATTTTTTTAATTACAAGTCAACAACCCCAAAGAAATTAATTTTATATAAAGAAAAACTCTACAATTCCAAGCATCTCATTTCCATTTAGAGAAACAAATGGACCAGCCAAAGTAGAACGTAATTAATATTCTGAAAAGTGACGAGGGACTAAATTATTAACGAATCCCATTCCTTTTATACTGAATTGAAAATATAACGTGAGCGCCCCTCATTAAGTGGACTCGACCCTCGCATATTAATGGGGCTTGTATTCCTAAACATTTGAAACGATCCCATGGAAACGACTTGAAACGAATTTCGTTTAATCATGTGTGTTTTTTAAAAGGCTGTCATTATTCACGCTTATTATTTTTCACGCACTATGCATATTTAATTAACGAGGGTTCTGCGAAGTGCCGGCTTAGAATTAAATATATCTGTAAATACATGTGTAGAATATATTTTCTATCACGTCCAACATATAGTCAAAGACTGGAGTGATTATGTAGGAAAGATAATTAAAACTTACTTTTCGCCTATCTATATCAAATTACAATTCATAGTGGTACTTATATATCATTGAAATTTTATAAGGTGTGACTTTGGGGACTTGCTCATTTTTACGAAACTCGTCCTTTATTAAAAAATATACACAGACACCAGAAATATATGTCGTATACGCACGCTATTTATACTGAATTACAGTTGAAGAGATATGTTAAATTTCAAGTATACGTCACAGTCGAAATTGAACCAAGGAAAGTTTTACGATTTTGGAGTTGATTTAAGGAATATAAAAATGCCAAGAATTATAAAAAATCAATTATGTGTATGTGCATTTTTAACTTTATTTTATCGTATATCAGTACTGTACACAGGGAAAGCGTTTCATATTAAAGCTAATTCAAAAATTAAACTTTGCAGGGTGATTATAATTAAAGTCCTACTTTCAAAATGCTGTAAAAACAGAACCGCTGGTCAGAATGACTTCAAATTTAAACTGAATATACTTGACGAATGAGAAAACGGTATGGCATCAGAAAAAGCTCCAAGGTGTATCAATAAATAGTATCGAACCGATTTTCCCATCCTACATGGTACGACCTTCCGGAGGTGGATGGACTTTTCATTAACAGTGCCACAGCTGTTGAATGATTTGGAAGTCATTTTTTCCGTTAAAAAAACCGAATAATCACGTACATTAAACAGTACTGTTGGTTTAATGTGAAACTCATGCCAAAACCGTCGTAATTCGATTCAAAGTCTCACATGTAACCGAATCCATTTTCGCTATGCCGCTTATAGTGCCATCTATTGTTACAATTTGGAACTTTTTTCTTATGTCATACCGTTTGCCTCTTCTTCAAGTACATTCAGCTCAAATTTGAAATCATTTTGACAGTGGTTCCTTTTTATAGCATTTTGAAAGTAGGTCTTTAATTATAATTACCTGTACTTGTTAATTATGATATGCATTCCTTAATAGTTTAATAACTATACTAAACATGAATTATGACTTAATAATTTCTTTTTAGTATATATTTATGTTCAAACCTATTTTTGACTTTAAAGTATCTTCTCTACCGGCCATTTTTGAATTCTTGAACGTAGTGTTAATCCTACGGAAATTCTATTCTCTTCCCACCTATGAATATATTGAAATTATATATATATATATATTTGAATGCAAAAAAATATATCTGAAAGAGCAAAAAAATAATGAAGGTTTCTACTGTAATTACATTTTTATCCAATTTCTAACAATATTTTTGTGGGTACTTTTATGATTAATTTGTGGGGTTTAAAGATCTTTAAAAAATATTCTAAAATATTTTCAAGTATCGAAGAAAAAATATCACTAGAGTGAAGAACTTTCATTATATTGTGCATATACTTTACATGTTTGGATATACTTTATTGCCCTTGATGCACTAGTCTACGTATAAAAGGAAGGTAGAATTTCTATAGGATTATTATTCTGTTTATAGATTGAAAATGACCTTTAGAAGGGAGTCTTTAAACCCTTTATCCTAAATTTTTTTTAATTTTAATTCCTCAAATAAAATAATTTTTTTCGAGTATTCAACACATAATTCATAAGTTCATTATTATGAACATGCTCATTTTTTAATTGTGTAAAAAATAAATTATTTCGTGACAAAATATAAGAACTAAATTTTTTTAAATACAAATCATTTTTAGATTTTTGATCAAAAGTTCTCTTTTTCTATGTGTGTCTATCTCTTTATTCTCTCTCTCCCTTCCTCTGTGTCCATCTCCGTAATTTTCTTTCACTATTTTCTTTGTTTTAATATTTTCTTTATATCTATATTTCTCTCTCTCTTTATTTTTCTCTCTGTGTCTCTATATCTTTTAACTTATCTCTCTTTCTCTGTGTGGGTCTATATCTTTCAGTCTCTTTATTTTTCTGTCTCTGTGTCAATGTCTTTTTAATTCTCTCTCTTTCTCTGTGTTTATACCTTTACTTTTCTCTCTCTATCTCTTTCTCTGTGAGTCTATTCATCTTTCTTTTTCTTTTTGTCTCTCTCTCTGTCTATCTCTTTTCTCTGTGAATCTATTCATCTCTCTTTGTCTCTCTCTCTCTCTGTCTATCTCTTTCTCTGTGAGTCTATTCATCTCTCTTTTTCTCTTTGTCTGTCTCTCTATCTACATCTTTAATTCTCTCGCTCGCTGTCTATCTCTTTCTCTATGTGTCTATTTCTCACTCTTTTTTTCTGTGTCAATATTTTTCTTCTCTCTCTCTCTCTCTCTCTCTATCTCTCTCTCTGTTTCTATTTATCGTTTTTTCTCTGTGTCTCTCTATATCTCTGTCTTTCTCTGTGTCTATATCTCTCTTTCTTTGTGTCTCTCTCTGTGTGTGGAGAGAAAGAAAACCCAAAATGATTGTGATTAGCTATGATCCACGAGGGAAAAAAGTAATTTCAAAGCCTTGAAAATATACTTCAAAAATCAAAATTTTCAAGGATTTGAAAATCTTTTGTAAATGTCAGCCTCTGTTTAAAAAATATTTATTTAAAAATATTTCAAAACAACTTAATTACTTTTGTATCATCATTTTTTTAAATATGTAAACATTCTTATTTAGTTGATTACTGAGCCTAAATCATAATTTATACACTTTTTGTTACATCTATTTAATATATAGCCAATATATTTTTGTTCTTAGGTTGTTCTTCTGCTCCTTCTATCCCATGGCGGCTGGAATGGACCCTCAGTCACTTTACTTTCTTGTACTTCTGAATCCTCCAAGCTCGTCAGAGATGTCGTCCAAAAGGTAACATTTACAGAAGTTTGTTCAAAATAATTCATGTGTAAGAATGCAATTACTTCTGTACAGCGAATAAATAGAACGGCAGATTAATATTTTCATGTTCTATATATAAAAAGTAAAAGAAAAAGATACATTTTAACTTAAAATGGATAAACCCTGTTGTCTAGAGAAATTATTAACGCGATGCATTCTTAAATTTCATATTTATCATATGAAATGTTGAAAATTTTAGATATTATTTTTAGTTCTACGTAGTTAATTTCATTTATAAGTAAGATAATAAAATGCTGTTATTTTCAGAATTTTTTTCAGTTGTAAGTTAAATTAAATATTTCAGATATTTATCGCGTATATACGGGCACTGTTGGGTATCAGACAAGCATGTGATAACTCTAAAAATTATTCTAAATCTTCTACAGAAAAAAAATCTCACGAGAATTATCCGTTTGGAATTTACTTCTTTCCACTAAATTTTACTCGAAATATATCGCTGATAAAATACCTTCCTTAAATATAATAAAATGGCTTTAAAATATGCTTTTACTCGAAAATTAATAGATCTTGTTTCGAGTAAGAATTAAATTATGGTGTAAGATTCACAGCTGTAAGAGGTGTAATGTATACTTATTTAAACTGGTTATAGGAGATTTTATGCTAATGAAATATACTTGCACAGAAAATTTCGCATATAGACAGGATTTTTATTTTTGTCAAGAGAGAGAGAGAGAGAGAAATATTATTGAAACATGATATATTATTTTTTTCGGTAAAAAATTGTCTCGATACAGGTAAATTAATTTGAAAATATCACCGGGGAAAATTATTCCTTTTTAGCAAAAAAAAGTACATTTATCAAGTACTTTCATCAAATCATACGAAAATTTAAAAAGAAATCATATTTGGTAGTTTTCTGGATAAGTTCTAAAGATTAACTATTTACGAAGAATCTTACTTTGAAGTTTCAGAATTTATATCGTAATATATTATAATAATTGAAATAGTAGTTATGTAATAGTTACATAAAATATAAGAAATATTCACTTTATGATTGTATAGAATACAAAAGTAAATATTATATATATATTTCTAATACGCCGAAAATATTTCATTATGTTCATAATTATTATGTTTCTGGGATATTTCTTTCCTTAAAAACTTATGGTTCTAAGTCATTTTATTCTTCGGTAATTGCATTCAGCATTTTATTCATTTTTGCATTTAAGCATTTTATTCGTTTTTACCACTTTTCTTGTTTTAAGATATTTTTTTTATAATTATTAATTTTTGTTCTATTTTAATATACTAAAATAAATAAAACACTCGTTAAAATTTAAAAATTAACAATTTTTTTTAACACTAAGGAATTTTATTTTCCAGAACTTACTGTTTTTTATTTAATGCCTTTGTTGAAATAAATTCAATAACTTTCTTAATTCGAATCTTGTATGTACTTTTGAATTTGTATGTTTGTATTATTTGTACGATGGGGGAGGGGATGATCAGAAAAGTTACAAGTCGCAGCATTTGAAAACTACATATTGTGGAGAAATTTTATTTCCCTAGATTGGAGACAAATGTTGCTATTTGTCATACAGCTGGTTTGCGGGTTGGTAGTGAAAGTTCCAGACTGTTCAGAACGATTGAAATGACAAGAGCGTAGAAAAGTGGTTTCGCTTGGAAGTGCGAGTCGTTATTTTATTTTTATGGGCAAATAATGTATATGCATCTGATATTCATAGTCAAATCACCGAAGTTTATTGTGAAGAAGCAATGAGCAGACAGCATGTGAGAAATGGTGTCACTCTTTTCAATCAGGCAGACAGGATGTCGAATTCCGCAATATGGCAGGGAGCTGCCGGACAAGTTCTTCAACGACAGAAATCAACACGGCACGAATTGAAGAAATGATTCAAAATGATCGACGGGTAACTCTGCGTGAAATCTCGTAAGAACTGGGACTGTGCTATGGTAGCGTGCAGCATATATACTTTGATATTCCAAGACAGTACTGTGAAAACATCCGCCGAGACCTGGCTCAATGAACAGGGGCCTGATTTCTACCAAGATGAGTTAAACAAGTTGGTTCTGCGTTCTGATAAATGCCTAAATAGACTTGAAGATAATGTCTAAATGTGATAGGCACATATACCTCTTAGTTTCCTTTTGTATTTTCTCTATTGTTCATAAATATTTCTTTATTCGACTTGTAACTTTTTTTTTCTGATCAACCCTTGTATATAATTTAAACATTTTGTTAACAAATGCAACATTATTCCTCCCTTTTCATGTAAAGTATTCTTCTTATGGTTCATTCCAATAAGTTTCATTAATATTTATTAAAAACATTTTTTTATTTTGGAATCACTGATCCTTCTTTTTAAGAGAAATATTTATATGCCAATAGTATAATTTAAGAAAGTCCAATTCAAGAAAAAAATAGTTCCTTCTATCACCTAATTATACAGAATATAAATAAATATTTCCTGACATATGTTTAGCTCGAAAATAGTAAAAGTTGATCTCACATAGTAATAAAAATATCCTAATAATTAATGATAAAAAAAGTATCGGAAAATCAAAATATTGATCAATAATATTGAACTTAAAGATACAGACATTAAAGAAGCACCTTCGAAAATTTGCCGCACACCTCAATTTAAAAAAATCAAAATATAAATATGTAAACATTTAAATATTTGGAAAATGATCTTTAATTTCGTGCGGAAATATTAACTAATCACTTTTTTTCGTGAAACAACTTTTTCACGGTTTTAATGGTTATTTCTTAAATTATCTGAGAAGATAAGTAAATAAACAGTACACACACTTTGATAGGAAACTTAAATCACTCAATTTAATATATTAAATGAAAGTTTTCTGAAGTTTAATTTATTAAATAAAGTTCTAGGAGAACTGAAATTGTTTTTTTCCCTAACAAAAACTTATTAAATCTATTTAACGTGTTTTTCATTACTTAAAAGCAAAATACAATATAAAATGCGCTTGTAATCAAATAGATTAAACCAAAATTCACTTACATGTTTTTTCACGTTAAGTGCTGAAAAACTTATATAATGACCCTATGAGTTATATATGAAAAAAAAATCACTTTTTTTTGCTTAGAAAATAATCCGATTGTAATCTAAAACAGGGGTGTCCAACTTGTTTTGGCATGAGGGCCCCATTGGGGAGAACAGAGGATACATGAAGGGGGGGGGCAACACCTTTTAAAAATGTGTGTTTGCATTCATTATAAAAATCAATAAATATGTTAAATTAAATAGTGGCAGTTTTGTGTACACAATTTATTTATTGTACTAATTTTATACAGGGAGGTCCGGAATTCGTGGTACAAACATTAAGGTTAGGTACAGGACATTGTAATAATCATTTATTGTATAGCAAAGATGGCAAATCAGTAGCACGCGTACCATGAACGCGACTGAATATTTTGGGCGCGTCAGAGATCAAAATGGTTTGCATTTTATTTCAAAATAACAAAGTTCTCAATGAAGTATTACGAACAAACTCGAGTGTTCGGTCGCGGGGAGCACACTCGTTTGTTATTGTATTGCCTTAGTTACGGCGTGGGATACAATTGCTTATAATGCGAAATTTGTCTACGCCTAGCATATAGTCAATTTCGTTGACAAAAGTGTATTTTAAAGTTTATTTTTGTTATATTTACAATTTTTAACTGTTTTTTAACATGACTAGTTCAGCAAAAGAACAAAAAGTGCAAGATAGCAAGTGTAGCAGAGAATTTAAAACTTGGTGAATCTAGAAGAATGACACTTTTAGTAAAGACTACAAAGCGGTGTGTGTTTTGTGTTCTGGGGCAGTAATATGCAGGTCATCGGTAAAACGGCATTTTGAAAAGAATCAGAAATAATCTTGTCAAAAAAGTGAACCACAGTTAAACCAATTAATTGTTGAGAAACCGTTTGGCCTATAACTCCAATTCAACATGCAACAAACCGAATTCAAATAATTTTTCTCCAATCTGCAACATTAGAAGTCACACTAATGCTACTTTATAATTTGAATTACATGTATAACTAAAACATTTACAACTATACAACACAAAAGGAATTTTATTCGTAGTAAATAAGGAGTTTTGACTTGTTAGTACTTAGCTTTATTATTTTCAAATTTATTTGACGGCACGTCTATGCCTTATTAAACACTTCTTTAGAAAAAAAAATGGCACGTTGATCCATAAAGGTTCGCCATCCCTGTTGTATAGGAATGTAAGGGTGCAAGTGACACGGTGAGGTACAAACACAAAAAATGAGAGACGAAAGGAAAATGAAAGTGTTTATTGAAAACGTCGTTGACAAGTGTAATGTTTACAATATCTGTTCGCGTCCACCAGTAGCGATACATACTTCACAGCGTCGGTGGAGCGATTAATGAACACGTTCAGAGATACCAGGTATTTCATGCATACGTGCCGCAGCTTCGAATTTTCGAGCAACGAGATCATCATCCGAGTCAAGTGGAGTCGTATAAAAAAATTCTTAAAATGTCCCCATAAAAAGTAATCGAGCCTCGATAAATCGGGAGATGGGACGGCCAAGGGACTGGTACCATTCCCAATCCATCGCATCTCAAACATGGCATTCAGGTAAGTGCGTACATCAGTGCTGAAGTGGACTGGCTTCGTGCATCATGTGAAACCACATGCGGTTACTAATGGCAATTGGAACATCCTGCAGCATTTCTTGTCGTACCTATTCCAGAAAAATAAGAACATTCGTCAATAAGTAGCGTATAGCTCTTCGTCAACTAGCATCATGTCTGGGGACGTGGAATGAACCTGTTTCATTAAGTCGACGATGTAACGGCTGAAAAATTCTGTGATCCGGCATTCGTCGATCCGGAAACTGCGGGTGATACATTCGTAGTGCAGCTCCTCCATTACCATTTGTACGGCTGTACATGGAATGCATGTCTGCTTTTTCGGCATACGTAAAGTCTCCCATCGTAGACGTCAGCACAATTATGAATGGCGATTTTCCCTACTGAGATGTGTCATGTTGAACGGTGGCTAGCCATTTACTGCCCCCTACTGGCAAAGCAACCAACCGATAACTCCATTTGTCTTTTTTTTATCTCCCCTATCTGTGCCTAACCGCGTCATTTGCACCCATGCATTCCTATACAATTAATGATTGATGTAATATCCAGTCTTTCCCCTTAAAGTTTGTACCAGGAATTTGGAACCACCCTGCATAACCTATAGCTGAAAGCACATTTAAGTACTGAATGAGAAAAATGTAACCCATCACTCTTTTCTACATTTTTTTTTAAATCAGGAATGAGATTGCTTGTTTAAATTCTCATAATAGTCTACATGTTCATATCAACCAACTAGCATCTATATATAATCACTCCTTGTTCTTCATGCAAGAAAAACTTTGCTTGCAAATAGATATGTCGACCCAAATATAAAGAACGATTTCCCAGCAAATTTCTTCATGCATGGAAACTTTTCAGCGAACAAAGATTTGTAAAAGTCAGTGAACACCATAGCATTAAACATATCTTCCTCGCTGTTATCTGACTGCTAGTCAATAAGTTGAAGCAGTAACTCCTCAGCTATTGTATCAATATCAGTAGTAATGGAATAAAATAGCAAATTGTATCTAGGCTCAATTTTTTTTTAATTCCTTAGAACTTCTTGTAACCTCGTCCTCCAAATCTGTAGATAATCTCTAATCTTAGTAGAAACACCTTTAGGTACTTTGTATTTCTAATAAATAAATTCTGTTTTCCTAATAGGGAAAAATAAGAGACGAAACTTTGATCGTGTAACGGACAGAAAAGGTTGACTGCCGCATAAAACTCTTCAGGGCCGCTACTTGTCCAACCCTGATCTAAACCAAAATACATTAATTTCGGAGGAATGGATTTGAAATAAATACTAAAAAAATTTATGTTTATTTGACTAACTGATGTGTGAAATAATTTTTGCTGGTCTTTATGATATTCAGTAATCAGTTATAGGGGGGGGGGTTAATGAAATGATATAATCAATATACAAAATAATTTACAAAATGAAATCTCTCTCTCTGTCTCTGACTGATTAATGAAGTTATATAGCCACAGTTATACATAAGCATTCACTTGGGCTTAGGACTACGATTGCAGAGTCAAATAATAATTCAAAGTACAAACTTTCCCCTATATTTTTGAGCAGAAATAAAGTTTTTAAAGAGAGAAAATACATTAAAAAATGATGAAAATTTTTAATTCGTTAAGAATTTTTTTTAAAAAAATCAAGTTGATTTTTAGTGAAAGCAGACGAGAATTTAACATTTTAACGAAGTTGTAAAATAACTAGCTGGTAAATTTTGCAGATATCAGAAACAACAGCACCTTTGTTGGGTTAAAAATTGGAACGGTTTTTTTTTTTTCTGGATATGTTTAAAACTAAACAAAACTAGACAATTTACTGTAGCAGTTCTTAAACCTCCAGGGGTCACCAGCGACATTCTAGGGTGTCTTCAAAGGTCTCTCATTTAACGTTCAGATTCCCCTCTTTTAGGGACTCTGAAAGTCTTCGTGAAAAAATTGAAAGATGTACCATTCTAGACTAGATCACTAAATTGCCCTCAGGGAAAAAAAACTCTACTAAAACTTGTATTTCTAACAAGAATAATAAATAAGTTTTTTTGTTACCCTAAAAGTTTTCCAGTGCATATACTCTTAAAGTGCTTATATACCTTTCCAAACTACATATTTTTGTGAAAGAATATTTTCAGCTCTTTTTTATCTTAAAAATAAGTACAGAAACCGTCTGGAGAAAGCGTAAATTTCAAATATTACTCCTGATGCAACAGCTTTTGTGAAAGAAATCCAGCACATTTTTGTACTATTTTTAATTAGATATTTACTGTTTTCTTAAATGAAAAAAGTGTCTACAAGTAGCAGAGGCACTCTTAAGATTATTGAGAAACTTTTAAATTACTCAGACATGTGTTATGCCAGGGGTGTTTAAAATCTTAGGGGTCTAGGGTGTCAGGCTGATGCATAAAGGGAGGCCACGGTAATCGAAGTTCAAGAACCGCTGATCTAATGCATTGGTACACATATTTTCTTCCTGTACGAAGCATACTCTAGCAAGAAAACTACTTTTACAGATGTGAAAAGGAGAACGGGGAATTAGCTATCTTACTTGCCTTAAAAGGAGATAAATATTGACCTTTTGCCACCCATCATAGATATGAAAATTGAAAGTATTTATTGGATCTATATTATATATATATATATATATATGTATGTGAAATTTAGATGTATTGATCTTTTCTTTTATTCTGAAATAATAAGAAAAAAAATAGTAAGTCGCATAAAAAAAAGTCTTCAAATTTGGCAAATTCGTAAATTTTGTTAAGTGCTTTTTCTAACTTTCATTTAAAAAAAACCGTTAAGCGCTTTATAAGCACCACTATATTTTTCGGTTTCCCAAATACTATAATAATAAGGTTTTTAAACCGAAATTCATTTGCTTTGGTTCATCGAGCTCTTTGATGTGTTTCGAAACAAAATAGCTTGTCCGCGAATCGGTCAGACTGATCGGCTGGGCAAAAAAAAGGGCAATATGGACTTTGTTAAGTGACTCTGGTCTTCCAGATTTAACACGATTAACATGGAAGTAGGTACAATATTTAAATATTGGGATGTATCAGCTTAAATAAAGCCGATCATTCTCTCATGAACACCTTAATCAATCGGGGCTGTACTCTCTTTACGTAAATCGAGAAGATTCCTCAGTTGTTCGACTCCAGTTGAGATCACGACAGACAAGTTCAAAAATATATAACATATGGATAAGAACAGGTATAGGTCGTAATCCAAGCATCAAATGGTATTGTCAGTGAAAAGTTGGTGCTAGAGTTGTTGGCTGCTATGCACATGTTGCATCTGTACTTTGGTACTTGGGATAGTCACACTCAGACAAAAACACCAAGTCTAGGATATGCTGATACACTTCAAGACGCTGCTACTGGATAGTCCAGGGACGATTGAGCCAGTGAAAGCGAGAAGGAAATATAATTGAAGATATTTGTTACAAATAGTTTAACATTGTTCTTTTTTCCAGTTTTCTATGCAAATAAAAGTTTTTTTTTAAAAAAAATAAACCTAACATTTTCTCATTTTGACTGAGTATTAGTGTTAAAAAGATACATAATATGAGTTTGCCAATGGGCGAAAAAAGGCCGATCTTTACCCACCTCCTTTGTGTCATCACCTCTGAATCTCAGAGTATGTTTTCTTAGACTGAGTATTGAATTGATTTGACAGATGAATGAGTAGCAATTACAGAAGAACACATCGTTCTTTTGTATTAAGTAAATCGGTTTGAGGGAGATTTAAGTTTCCCTAAGCATGCTCCTAAGATTTGCTGTTTTCTTCCGAAAAATTATATTTTCATACATTAATACTGTATACCAGGGGCGAGTATTTGTTTTGTTTCGAGAGCCACATTGTCGAAGCGGGGGATACCGGTGGGCCACGTGTATCCCACGCCATTTGCTCACCTCGTGCATCAAGAACTTTTAATAAGAACATCATGAACTCAATTTCTACATGTATACACACACACATACTCGTTCTAATATTGCATAATACTGTGTGTTCAAAGCAAATTTTTCATTGGCAGCAAAATTGAATTCCAGCAAATTTGTTTTTTAATAAATAACTTAGAAAATTAGAACTATTAGAAGAAAATCTAAATAAAAAGAGTATAGGTAGATGTTATAAACATAAATTACATTAATAAAACATTATTAATGGCTTATTCATCTAGATTCCATTCCAACACACAAACCATTTGAGTGCTTTTCGCTTTTAACTATCGCAAGCCATTTACAGTCATTCTTTATCACTCCACGTAATGGCATTTCATAAAATTGAAAAGAAAACATTAATGTTTTTTCGTTACCCCCAACGCAAGAGAGCCACAGAAATTTACGATTTTGTATAATAAATTACGGGAATGTCCGAAATCATTATCCCGGAGAAGCCTGCTCCTTCCCGATTTCAAAGCATTTTTGCAATCTCCGAATGTAATCAATTGTTATTTATGTTTCATTGTAAATCTGGAAAACAAGGTCGTTCCTTTGTCCGCAGATCGCTCAAAATGTCCAACAAATTACTGCGGGCACGAGTTAAATGAAAAGCTCTGTCAATGAAATTACAGAGTGGTAGTATGTCTCTGCTAATGGAAAAAGTTGTACTCAGACATATTTCATCTAGCGGCTCGGCAACTTAAATGTTTGAGGAGAACTCTGGAAATTGGAATTGGAAACAACAGTGATTTAAGTCGGAATTCTTAAGACAAATGAATTGATCAGGAAGCTATTACAGAGAATACTTTAAAAGAAAACAAAGAATTGAATTAGTTTAATTCAAGGTATTGGATATTCGATTTTGGAATGTGTGAAACGAAATTGGCAAGTATAACATATATGATTAATTATTGTAAGGGAATAAATAAGTACTACCCTTTGAAATCATAAAATAAATTACTTTCATACTCTTTAGATTAATCCGTAATTAAATAATTCAATTTAATTATAAGGTTTTAGGCAAAAGTTCAGATTTTTCATTAGAAATTTTCTTACTCTATAACACAGGGGGGGAACCCAAGGCCTCCGTGAGTTTCTTTTGAGTCCTTCATGAAAGCCAGCATTTATGATGATTAATATTTAATTATATAGGTTACAACAGTGCTTCTCAAAATTTAAATATTTGCGACTGAATATTATCGCCCCCCCTACAAACAATAACAATGTATTGAATTCAATGTATTTTGATGCTAAAACTACAATACGATTTTAATTAAACCGTACAAATTATCAAGATAAGTATCAGATTTTGTATAAAATTTTACATATTACAAGCTCATGGGAGTCCCTAGTAACTATTAATCTTATTCTTAACTTAGTACTGATAAATTAATTATCACAAGCACATTGTGCTGCACTGATGCATTTATAAGTATTTTATATCAGTATAGATGTGTATTTTATTTTTATTATGTCAGTATGTATTTTGTTTTGCTTCCTTTCAGTAAATTTGTAAATTTTCAATCCTTTTCGATATGTCTACGCTCCCCTTGTAGGGTTAATACGGCCCCCTAAGGGAGGGGGGCGCGCCCCATAGTTTGAGAAACGCTGGGTTACAACAATTTGAAAATCAATGGAATTAAATAAAAAATTACATGAATGTATACATGCTTCAATGTGACTAATTGTGTGAATAGCCAATTATGCGTTTCAATTGGTAAAACGCCACCTAGTGCTGCTACAAGGCAATAATATACCAAACTATTTTCTTACTATTATTGTTGTGACTGACTGCATGTATGTATGTTAAAACGCATTATTTTTTCGACACGAATGGCATTTGAATGTTAATGAAGTGTTGATATAAGTTTCTGTTGATCGAGATACAACAATTATACATTAAAAAAGACGCTTGTGATTTGTTGGGCATCAAACATTCATAATCATCATAATAATTTAATAACAAAATAACAATTAATGACTAATGTCACAACAAGTTTTTACCCTTATGTGAATACAAAAATATTTTATATTGTAACTTTTTATGTCAAACAATAAATCAATATAGATTTAATTCTTTTTTGTAATATTTCTATATTATACACCAATGTGTTAAAACTATATAAAAACTATAATTTCATAAAAATCGCATTTATAGGTACATCAACCTATGCGACCTCCTGTATTGATACTTAATTTACATGTGGCCTCTAAAGGTAAAAAGGTTCCCCAATTCTGCTCTATAATACATATTACTGCACTTCATTGAAATTAAATGTAATTCTATTACTATACGTTATCCCTTCAAGACACAGTCTTAAATTTGTGCTGGAACACTCCACATTCCAGGGGGGTGGGTAGCAATCTTTTTATTATTAATATATTAGTATTTCTTGCAGTTTCATTGGGGGTAAGTATAGTGTTACTAACCAGAAGAATGTAATAGTTAAAATTTTAAAAATTTCGAGTCCTGAAGGGATAAGAATGTCTAACCAGCACGATCGGGTGAGCTGGGTATTGAAGGGTTATAATAGCACTAAGATATGACGTAATAGAGAAAATTAGTATAAAGATTCCGAACATGATTGACTTATTTCCTACTAATTACCAATGCGAGGATTTTTAAATTATTAGAACGAACTCCATTGATAGTTTTACTAAAAATTATTATTTTCTAATTATTCTCAAAAAATTATATTTTTTAAATATTTTCTTTCGTAAGGCCGATAATTGTTTTCATGCTATTCGTATATATATATATATATATATTTCAAAAATATACACATAATAGTTATAAACCTAAGATAACTATAGTCGTGATAGTATAAAGTCTTAGCCACAGTAGTTAGTACTAAAGCAAACTCCTGGCCTTAGGAACCAGGACTGCAGGTTTAAACAAAGTTTTGAGCCAAAGTTTTGATATTGTAATTTGAAAATATCAATACATATTACTAGGCAGCGACACACACAGGAATTTTTCAAGGTCACAGGCAACTGTCGAAAGTCCACCATTCTCGTTTCATATCCCAACATGCCTCCAAACATATTCTTTTGATTTTATCGATTGTCGGGAACAAAAAAACAGTAAAAAATAAATTCTTTAATAAGTAATTAGCATTATCATTATTTATAAAATAAATTATTAATAACAAATACTTAATTATGTTACATACTATATGGATAGGATTATAATCAATCGGGGGGGATCAAGGGCGATGGGTGGATACATACTCCCCTTTCCCGAACACTTTCCCTCGTGTGCGCCTTTTTTGCTAGGTGTTTAATTGTTCTTATGATTAAGATTAAAAATTATTATAAAGGCCTTTTCTTAAAGTTTAAGTTAATCAATACGTACAGTAATTGTTGCTTGTAAACTAAGAAGATAAGCTTTAGTATTTTGTTTTGTCGCTTGAAATCACTGAAAAAGACTCTAATATCTAAAAAAATTTAAAAGAACCAATATCTATCTATATCTTACAATAAAATATCATTTACATTAAAAATAAAAATACTTAAGTCAAAAATTCATTAGAAATGATATACATGAGTGAGAAACTAATTAATTTTATAAAATTGTTTATAAAAAGACTCAAATATTACTGAAGCAAAGAAAAAAATCATAGCAAAAAAAAAATGCTTTTGTTACAGCAACTAGTAATACACACATTAATTTATTATAATTGAAAAGAAATTGTTATTCCATGTGTTAGCACTGTATTTTCACATAATTTTAATATGTTTCGTTGAAAAAAATTCTAAAAATAGTCTGTCAGTACCATGAAAATTATTCATCAAAATGCTTCTGCTCTGATTACATGGGAAACATCACAAAGAAATTTAAAAAATTTTAATTATTATTCACTGGAGATTATTTCATATACTCAACCAAAATTAAAACTCTTTTTTAAAAACAATTGAGGTAATCCTTTATATATTCTATTATTATTACTCTATTTTTCCCAAGTATAAATTTTTAAAGTACATCATAAAATTAGTTACTATATATTTTTAGTTATTGGTATTATTATTTATTGATTATAAACATAATTCTAATTAGAAACAGGATGAATTTGGTATAAATGGGACAATAATTAGCATTTCTTCATTAATTACTGTATTCCTTCAATTCAACGTTAATAATGAGTAAGACTCACTAAAAATCTTTTATCCCACCTAACGCGACATGCTTTAGAAAAATATTCTCAAAAATCTAATTCTTTGATTGAATAATTTGTAAGCAATTTTTTGCAACATCCGGAACGGAAAAAATAGCTAATTTTTAAAGCCCACACTCACAAAGCTACTTCGACGAATTAAAAACCATTTGCTAGAACAAACACCACTTTCACTCTTACCAGCTAAAATAAAAACTAGCATCTCTCGATCTGATAAACAGAAAAATATAAGGAACTGGCATTAAAAGCGAAATGCATTTATTTATATAAATGGCGCATTCCAATTCTTCGCAACGAAAATGGCTAATTTTGCTTTTGGCCTTTTATTATTTTTTTTCCAACGCTATGACTCAATATGCATTTAAATGAAAATTCACCCGGAGAGTTTTCACAGAGAATTCAATTTACCAATTCGGAAGAAAGCATCAAAGAAAGAAATTTATGCTTTTCTTTCTCTCTTCCTCTTTTCTTCCATTGTGATTACAAACAGTTTATTTCTTAAATTCTGAGACAGAAGGTTAAGATTATGCATATAACTTTTTGCTTTAAATGACGCGTTTTAAACACTTTTTTGGAGTTAAATCTACATTTGTTCCGTTCGTAAAAAGAACTTTATTACATTTTTATAGATAATAGATTTAATTAAAAACTATTCTCCGAAATGCGACGTTTTTTCGAAAGGGAGGCTGTTTTTATGTGTGTAAGTTTAATTCACTAAAAGAATTAATGAGATTATTCAAACTACGCTTTGAAAAGATATCGCAGTAATATAATTTAACTTAAGGACTGTTTCAAAATGTTCTAAAAGTTTTACTGTATTTTTTTTAGTTCTGCTTTTCCTAATTTTCTGAAAAAAACAGATCTGAAGTATTTTTTTTTCTCAGCTTCTGCATATTCTTAAATGTAATGATATCTGAAATATTAAGAATTATTCCAAATTGTTTAAAGCAGTGAATTAAGTAAACATTTATTCAAAATACATTCAGGAGTAATTTTGAAACGTTTCGAATGTGTTCTCGTATGGGTGCATATTGTTTTTCTTATTTAAGTTTCAGTATTATTGCATACCTTGTTCAGAGCGTTTATTTTTCAACAAGTTTTGTGAGTTTAATTAAATTTTTATCTTTCATCTTAAGTGAAATATATAATACAATTCACATTAACTAAAGATAAGAAGTGTAACGCGCGTTGCATAAATTTCAATAATTTCCCAAATAGTAATCTTACGCATACTGAATGATCTATAATAAATAATGAAAAACATTATACTGAGAAAATACTACTTTGTTACTTTAAATGTCATGTAAAGATTTTAAAAAACAAAAAACAAAATAAAAAAATTTTGGTAAAAGGTATGTATAATTGTAATTAGTGACTTGCAGATTTAATTCTCATATTAAACATCTTTTTCGAATATATTATAAGAATGAATTTGGAAAAATACAGAGACAAAGAGAGAAATTATATTTTCAACGCGAATCTGTAACTTTCATATTTAGCTTTTGTAGTTTTATCGCAATTAATATTTTTAAGATTAACACTTTGATAGTTTTGATTCTCGATTAAATTTTCAATGTGTTCCAACAACAACCACTTCAAAAATAGGAACTTGTTAAAGTTAATCTGGAGGTCAAATTTTGATCTATATTCAAAGGCAGTTCATTTTCTCTTCGCTTTTTTTGAGCGTATGATTGTCATCCATATAAACAAGAATAATCCCATCGTGTAGTAAATCTCTCAACGCATAAAAAACATAACACGTTGGGATAAAAAGAATTTAAACAGGGCAAAATTAAACCCGTAAAGTCCTTGATAAGTACGAGTAATAAATGTGGTGAATTTCTTATTGGATTCATCGACAGGGGAGTGAAAACAACCCTTTTGGAGATCAAGAGTGGAAACAATTTTGGCTGAATGAAGTTTACCACAATGATGTCTTGAAGTAAGCGCGAGAAGAAAAATTGATCTTTTTTAAAATTTTCTTTAAATTCCAATAATCTACACAAAGGAGCTTAGATTCATTTTTCTTTACCGAAATTGCGGGTGACGGATAATCGGAAGACTTGGGTCGTATAATTTTGTTGCCCACCCATTTTTAAGTATATTTACTCTGTCTTCTAGTCATGTAAAAATCGATGAGGTTTGTGAACTACGGGTATATTGTATGATTTTTAATTTAATGTCAGTGATTTCAGATTTATTTGGTTTATAATTATGTAAAAGATGAAGTATTTGAGCATAAAATTCGAATGAAATGTATTGTAACTCAAACTAATCTGACTCAGAAACATCAAGTTGTAAAGATAGCTGGGTTTCTCCAGCCATCAGTGTACGAGAGTCAGAAGGAAAACTAGCCATAGTCAAAACAACACGATTTATTTACCATTCTCAACGACGACACAAAATTCAACAACCCAAGCTAAGAAATGTACCAATTGATAAATATGGGAGCAATAGCGAAGTAGACGAGATAATTGGAGATGTAATAATAAATCGGATCACTTATACTTAGCACTTTCAGGCAATACACCTTGTATTTGAAGATAATTTCTAAAGTAATCCAATCCAAACCGACCGAATCCAATTTAATAACTAATTGACCAAATCATCTCAATCTTAATATTAATTAAATAATCTACGAAGGGTTCTCGTCTAGCTTTAAGTTATCTTACGTTAATCTTCGCCGTTATCCTTTAGCTTCTAACCTCTCTCTCCCTCTCTAACCCTCGTGTAGCTGAACGGTGCATCACTCACTCAACCCTCTCAAGCGAGTGAGTGAGTGTATGGTTTAACGGCGCAAGTTCCAAACCTGGCTAAGCTGCGCCAAACACTAGTTAAAATAGTAAAAGTATAAAACAGCTAAAAATGTCGATAAAAACAGTTTTCACAGTAAATTGTTATGTACAAAAAAAAGTTATGTAAAAGTAAACAGATCTTGAGGAGAGGGATCCTACCCCTCAAGTCCATAAAACACGATTGTGAGAAAAATCACTTGCGGTTCTTGGTCGACGTTAAAAGGTACGATCCAGGGGTAAGATGGTGTATATCTAAGTCTTCGTCTACGTCATACATAATCACATCTTCTTCATCTGATGTGTCTTGTACAGGAGTACTTTTCCTAGGTTTATGGGGTGTTATCTTTATCTCTATTTTTGGTTTGCTTGATATTGTAGCGTTTGATGTACTCTTGGGAGGACGTCTTCTTTTTTTACGAGTACACTGGGATGTAGAAGGTATGGTATTGGGTGTAGTGTTAGTAGTTTCGAGAACAGGACTTGTTTCAGCTGGTAAAGGTGTAAACATTGATACTGTTGATGAAGGAAGTGTTTTATTGGATGAAGAAGATTCAACAGAGGTAGACAGACTATTAGATGTGACGGGAGAATTATTAGTTGTGGAAGGGGCGTTGTTGTGCAAAAGGTTTGCTGACTGAGAGCCTTAAATTGTAGCTGCTATTGGAGACGTGGATGGCAAAAGATCTGCTTGAGCTGAAGATGAAGATGTGCAAACAGCAGGAGTGGATGTTGATATATCTGGTTTTGGGAGGGATGAAATTGGTTTAAGTAAATTTAAAGGTGGACATTTTATTTTTGTTATATTTTCATCGGTTTGTGTAGAATTATTTATAGTAGAGGGTGGCAACTTGAGCATAAGTTTGAGGTGACTGTGGGACTATTAATTTACGTGCTTCTGGATATGAAATATTTTTATTTGTTTTGATTTCTTGGATCTGTTTTTCTATTTTCCATTTAGGGCATAATTTAGAATCCGATGAATGGGGCTGTGAGCAATTTATACATTTCGGCTCTAGATTGCAATCTGAGGAAGCATGTCCAACAGATACACATCTAGAGCAAGTAAGTTAGCCGCGGCAGGAAGTTTGTGAATGTCCGAACCTCTGACACTTGAAACAGCGCAGAGGATTCGGAATATATGGACGGATTTTATAATTCAAATAACCAGCTTTAATAGTTTTGGGTAGAGAGGGGCTGCTGAAAGTTAAAATTATATGTTTTGTAGGGATAATTGCAGTATCTTTTTTTATTGTTGTTCTCCTAGCCTGAATTACACCCTGATTGGAGAATCCATCGAGGATTTCCGAATCAGAGGTGGTCAATAGGTCAGTTTCAGATATGACACCTCGGCAAGTGTTGAGAGATTTATGAGGACTTATTAAAACAGGTGAATCTAGAAAAGTTTTCGCGAGAAGAAAATATTTGGTTTGTATGGTAGAGAGTGTTTCAATTAGTAAATCACCGGATCGTAGACATTTTACTGATTTAGGTTCACCACCTATTCCTATTAAAGCTTTATTAATAGCAAATGGCGATTTTGATATCATACTGTTGTTTGGCAAAGAGATAATTAAAAATCGAGAGCGTGCAGCAATTTCGTCAATTGTAAGGTTGGGTAAAAAGAGGCCTTTACCCGGGCACATCAGAGTTGGATCCATAGGCGCGTGAAAAACTTCGTTCTGGCGTGTCTCCACCCACCACGGAGTCCAACAAGGGAGGCAGTGTGCCGGTCATCTGGCAAAAACCAGGCACGGTGCTTACCTGGAGTACACCCAGAATATAGTGCTACAGCATCAGGGCGAGGATCCAACGGGTAAACCCGCCACCCCTTATCTGCAGCACTAACCCTACAGCAATGTCTCCGAAAAGACTCATCACCAGCTGATTGACAGGAGCGGGCTCACTCCTGCCATCCGTCTACAGCGAAGCGTGGGCTAAAGGGTACGCAAAAGGTATCCCCAGGACACCATTTTCCTCCTTACGGGACTCCGCACACGGCAAACATGCGGGTCGGAAAACCAACGGTGTTAGTCGAAAAGGAATAAATAAACATAAGCAAAATAGTTATATGAACTGAAGAAAAAAGACACTAAATTAACCCAATGCAAAATGTAAAAAATATGTTATTAATAATGGATAAGTAAATCAAATTAAATATATATATATATATATAAATTTCAAACAAGTACATTTAATATCTTTTAATCTGCGATCTAGACGTGAAAAGAAGAAATGGAAAAATTGAATGACAGAAAGAGGGTCGAAAATAGAGAAGGATCACTAGGGTACCCCGGTGTCGTGACACCCGTGCTTACCAAAGACAGTAAACCCCTTGGGAAAAGGAAAAAGCACTTAACCCTCTCAAACACGAAAGCTAATAGGCTAGTTTTCCTTTTAACTTTTGTACACTGATGTGGCTGGGGAAACCCAATCATCATTACAAAGTAAATCAATTAAGTTTTTTTTTTGGATAATAATTTGATACCCTTTGAACTTATTTCAAATGCACCCAGTTTCAAAATACCAGTTCCAATTATTTTTTTTTTTCCTCTAATGGGACTGCGTATTGGTATTTTTTACCTTTGCAGGCCTAGTTCGTTCCCCAGGATTTGGTATCACTTTTTAGTGCGGCACCATATATGTGATACCAATTGCCGCAAGTAATTTTGATTCCCAGTTTCCTCCCCAGAGGGAGGCACCTGAACTCTGACGATGCGAAATTGAACTTTGCCGAGAACACCCTAGCCAAACGGGCACTTCAAGGGATTTTTTACATGCCGCATAATCATACGACAGGGCAGCTGCCGATTTTCTGCATCATAAAAATCCACCGACTTAGGCCGGGGTCGAACCCACAACCTAGGGTGTAGAAGGCCAGCGACAAACCAACTACCAACTACCCCCCCCCCCAGTCGGATAAGTTCCAATTATTACATTAATAAGCGAGTTATGAATAGCCCATACATTTGTCTGAAAACTTATCTTTGATATCAATAGTGACCTTAAAAGAACCAAGGGGTAAATTGAACCCTTACAGAAGCAGTTTTATTTTCGCGGAATTCAACAACGGTCATCCAAGAATTTGATAAACACTTTCAACTACTAATATTACGCCATACCGATATCAACAAGAGGATCCAAGTTAAGACCATCAAGTTTAACATTTTTATGCACTTCAAGTTTGAAATGGACATTAGCGAGTTCGTTAACCATTTCAGTTTTAACTTCGCGGGTTTGTCATCAATACATTGAGAACTTTTACTTCCACAATTATTATATGGAAAAAATACAATACCTTTATTTTTATGAAAACACTCCATTAAGACGGGTGGATAAACAACCCAAAATTATGGCAATGGATGCGTATATCATTTGTATCTACAGCAATATTAAATTTACCTCTACTCTGAAATTAATTGTCAAAATACGCAACATTTTTATTAGTTATTGGTGTATCATTTTGTCGCACGTTTGTGTGTTTATTATTATCAAAACTGTTAAAATGGAATAATAATTTATTTTAAATAACTATTTTTTCATAAACTTTCAACTTTTTTTTTAAATTTAGAAATATTTTTGCATACATATAAAAATAGTTCTTAACGTTTAGAATTAGGGGTACATCATTTACGTAAGGATCCATAATTGAGATTAGTCATTCATTAGAAAAATTCCTTTTAAACCACAATTTCACGCATAGAAAACTTGCATTTTAGTAAACTTGTTATCGAAGGGATTTCCCTAAGGGTGACCATGTTTCACCAAATTATTCACAAAAAAGAAATAAAATTCAGAACAAACTTACCGGATCTATGGTTTTCTTTGATGCCGTGTATATAAATGACTGTGATTGCTTTTTCCATAGTTTTTCTCCCCCATTCAAAATAGTTCACAAGCCTGGTAGGGAAAGACTTAATTTGAGGCCAAATGACCAACTATGGAGGTGGTTTGCATGTTGTCAGAATGAATTTAAAATGCTTACAAAACAAAACATTTATAAGGACATGGTAAAAAAAAAAAACTTTAAAGCACCCGTTGCGCGCTCTTCCAGTAAGTGTAGCATTACTACAGGGGCCGCAGTAACCTAGTGGTCAAGGTATCGATCGTGGCTGGTGTGTCACGAGTTCGAGCCCAGCGCCAGTAAAGATCCGCTGTGTAGGAGAGCGATGCACGTTAAATCTGTCGAGAACTCAAACGCCCTCCCGTTGGTGTGGTGTGGTAGTTTGGAGTAGGGGGCCAGTTCAGGTGTTGTCCTCGTCGCTTGACCATGTTTCAAAATTCCGAGGTCCGTCGCCAAAAGCCCTCGTGTAGCTGAACAGTGTAACGTTGATATTCATTCACTCACTTTCAATCAAGTGTAGCATTACTGTAAGATGCTATCATCTGATGGGGTGAACTTATATAATTCTGGTTTCAGACAATAAGAGTTCTCATAAACCTTCAATATACTATACCTTTAAATTCTATATTTTTCCTTATCCCTTTTTAAAAGTAAAACACATTTTACTAACAATGTTTGCACCGGTAAGACAACTAGTTCCCATGGCATGCTTAAGTTGATTTTCCTCTACCTTCAAAATAAATTTCATAGTTAGTGTTCATTAACATTTCTCTCTAAAGTAACGCGAGAGTCGGACGTCGTAATTTTGAACCACGGTCATGTGACGAGGACGACACCTGAGTTGAACCCCACTCTCCTAACTTCCACACCACACTTAAGAAAGAACTTTGATCTATGACAGGTTTAACATGCATCGGCAGCTCTACACGGTGGATTTTCAGTGGTTTTTGGACTCGAACCCGTGACCTGACTACACCAGTCACGTGTTCGTGACCCTGACCACGAGGTTACCGTGTCCACATTAAATTTCAAAACAGGTCATTTAAAACAAATCTTTTTTTTTTTTTGTAGTGGGTTAAAGGAATGTTTTTTTTTACAGTATTGCTCGCAAGATATATTAGTATGCATTTTGTAGGTAAACTTTTCCATTTTTACTTTTATTCCTTTCTTTAGGGAAAGGGGTGTAAATTTACAAAAAATTTACATCATGAATCATTGTATTTTACAATTTCTTGCTCTGTATACAATGATGACGAACAAACACTTCTTATAGAATGATGAACAGAAAAACAAGTAATATAAAAAAAATTAAGTCAATTCCTACTTAGATCAACAAATATTTTTTTTTATTTTAGTTACTATTTTATTAAATAATTACAATTGATATAAATATGTACATACATATGACAGAATGACACTATTAAGTGGCAAAATAGAAAGCGCTTTTCCTTGCAACTTTCCATTTTCCTTTCTATGTAGGATGTTGGACTACTATATATTTTTGTTTGTTACTATTTATTCATTCATTAAGTTAAATTATTCCAATAAAATAGTATAGTAAAAAGAAATCCCAAACTCAGTAATTAGAGCCACCCCAGCTGGGATTCAAACCCGTGACCTTTGAATTATAATTCCAACGAGCTATCCATCACGCTACAGGGACACAACGAGCGATTTTCCTTGTTGATCGTGTTGGACAATTGTTTTTGTTGGTTATTATTTATTCATTAATTAAATAAAATTAATGAATAAATATTTGGAAAAAACACCGTATCATCCACTACAAGTTTAGAAAAATATATTTGAATTCTAGTGGATGAATAAAAAGTATTTTATTAACGGTTGAAAATTTGAACGATATATGCATATATATATATAAAGGGAGAGTGTGAACTAATAGTAGGAATTGAATGATGGCGATTGTAACGATTATTTAAAGAGGCCCTTGTTATATCATTTTTACAAGAATGTTTAGTCTTCCTTTTCATATCTTATATTCAATGAAGTCATGTGTGATTTATTTTACCAGACATAGATTCTGATTTCGGTTTTCTTTTCTTCCCTAGCGATTTCTGTCGGTTGTGGACCGGTACAGGGTGTCCCTCCCCCTGGAGTGTCCCTTGCACCCGCGGAGGGACATGTTCTGGTGGCTGCAAACGGAGCTCGAGGCAACTAAGATCGAGGGCGAGGAAACCTGGCACTGTCCAGTGTGTGGGCAGAAGTTTCGGTGTCAGAACACTTTTGTCACACACTGGGATGCCTCGCATGCCAAGACACTCGGAATGGTGAGATCCTCCTTTGCTCAAAATTACTTTAATTATACGCAAATTTCTTTTTGAGACTAACTACAAATCTTTATCTATTCAAAAATGCAAAGATGTTTTACTGTAAATCAATGTCATTATGTTTTTATTATCATTTATATATTCAAATTTCTTCATAGAATTTGATTTTTTTTAAAATTAACAATCATTTTAATAAACACAAATTAAATAAGTAATACAAAAAAAAATTTTAAGTCAATTCCTACTCAGGTCAACAAAAAAACATTTTATTTTAATTACTTTTTTATTAAATAGTTACAATTAATATGAATATGTATATACATATGACAGAATCACAATATTAAGTGCAATTTTCCATTTTCTTTCCTATATAGGATGTTGGACTATTTTTGTGTGTTTGTTACAATTTATTCATTAATTAAATTTAATTATTCATTAATTAAATAGTATAATAAAAAAAACCACATTCACAGAAATTAGGCCATCCCAGGTGGGATTCGAACCCACGACCTTTGAAATAGAAGTCCAGCGCGCTATCCATGGCGCTACAAGGACACAACGAGCGATTTTCCTTTCCTTTTATGCTGTTGGACTATTATTTTTGTTTGTTACTTTTTTCATTTTTTCATTTAATTAATGAATTAATATCTGAAAAAACTGTATTAACATCAAGTGTCCACTACAAGTTTGAAAAAATGTATTTGAACTTGTGAAGGATGAATAGAAAGTATTTTATAAAGGATTGAAAATTTGAATAAGATATATATATATATATGTATTTGTATACCTCATACCGTGATCCAAGATATATATATATATCTTGGATCACGGTATGAGGAAGGATTCCTCATACCGTGGCGCTCTTCCATTTAACATTACTATGGTTATAGAATGGAAGAGAATTATTATCCTGAACTTTCTATTTTAGAAAGAAAAAACTTAGTGCCCTATTGCTTTCCATATTACATTTAAATCCATTAAGTTAACTTTTCTTATTTAACAAAAATGATGAATTAAATGGATTGTGTGAAATAACACATTTTATTTTCCTTAACACATAATATCATCACTTTTAACAAATATCGCGCAAATAACAATTACTGTAAAATTCGACGTATAGCGTGCATTTTAGCACAAAAAATAAGATCGAAATTTAAGGATGCACCTTGTACGCTAGATATAAAAATGAGAGCTATAAAAATAAAAAAGAGATCAGCATCATATAAAAAAATTAACCATTAGCATACAGCGAAATGCTGTTTATTTAAAAGAAATGGCATTCCTTATGGACTTAAAGGGTTGTAGTTCTAAAAGTATACTATTTTTTCTAAAGCTTAGGACTTCATCTCGAATTTAAAACATAAGAGCATTGCGCACGTACATTTCAGGTTTTCTTCGTAAAAAAGGGGGTACGCGCGTAATACACTGGATTTTACACATCCATTAAATTTTAAATGTAATGAGTAAGTGAAATATTTGCTCAGCACAAATAATCCTTTTCTTAAACTACATCACATTATTTTATCTTTCCCGATTTTTCACAGGACAAAGCGTTAATGCTTTTGAATGGTCCTTTTCGCAAAGATTTCTTCACTTTGATACATTTGGAGCCTCATTAAACAGTCAGCTAAGATAATAATTGTATGAATAATCTCTTTCATTTTCATCATTAGAAAGAAAGTAACTTTATACTAAACATCTAGTACACTTGAAAATTTTAATATTTTTTTTGAAAAGTACTAAACAAATGTAATGTCTGAAAGTTTATTATTACGAAAGCTAAATTAAAAAAATTATAAAATAACTACTTGATTAAATAATTGTTTTCTTCACCATACCATATAACAAATTGATTAAATTATGATATGGACCAAATTGTATAAAAACTAATTTAATGTTTTCTTAGAAAAAATTTTATCATATGATTAACTATAAAATTTTAAGTTGCATGTCTTTCTCCATAGCAATAAAACAAAGTTTTCATCATTCGACAAATACTAGAAATTATTTCACCAATACAGAATTTTACCAATGAATTGTGTTATGATTTTTTATCGAAATTGAACCTTATATAAGCTTCAACTATTTATAACTATTAAAGATTTTTAAAATATTTATTCATAATATTTAATTCTCTAGCACAGATTGTTCAAATGTGATGATTCATAGCCTATCAAAAGTAAAACAAAAGTGTTGTAAATCTTGAATCGTGCTTTAGAATTACACAGAACCTTTCACCGCCCAACATCTCACCAATGTAAAGTATTTAAAAAGTTCTTTAAACTCGGTCACACCCACACAATCAGTTCATCGGGATAATTACAACACTGAGAATTGTGTTCTTTCTATTTTGGCACTAAAAGTTCGAAAAGAAGAATACCATTTTCAAAGAAATTACTACTCGATATTATGTCTGTGAATAGAAATATGGAATTGAATATCTGTGCAACTGCCAAAATATAATTGTGCTTGGCACTTAGCCGATTAACTCATCTGCAAAACACGTACATCGACACAGTCTGACTTCTCATTGCTTGCATATCATTTGCGAGTGTGTTTCTCAAATATATATATCATGCTTTCGAGTCTTCCTCTTGTTTTTGGTTGTTGTTGTTTTGTGAGAAGCTCTGAAATATTAAGATTTTACCAACATAAGTGTAAACATGCAAGATATAACGAGTTCTCAAAAGGGTGGATCAAAAACTTTTACACAAATTATGTATAGGACGCATTAAAATATTTATCTTCAAATTGTCAGATTAAATAGCACATTATTCATTCAATTAACAGAATTTTGATATAAATTTACATATACTTTTGAATGCAAAAATGTGGGCACGGTAGCCAAGTTGTTATGCTCACGAACTAGTGGTCATTGTGTCCAGTCCTGGGTCACACCTGGTGTCGAGATCTGGGTGAAGATCTATTGCGTAGAGCAGTAGTTCCCAAAGGGGTCGTCGGTCTTATTTAGGGGTCCGAGGAGGATTAAAATTGATTTGGGGGTTCCTGAACAACGTCAAGAAGTCTACGCAAGGTTTAATATAAAATAAAAAAATTGGATCCATTTTAATTTTTATGGAAATTTAAATAAATAACAGGAATTCATTTGGATATTCCCAACTGGGTGTTGAACTCTTTTGTGCATGGACTAACTCAGATCCCAAACACAGACGAATCCATACTAATACAGAAGCACCTTATTGAAATATCCGCAAATGAGGGACTTAAAGCAATGTTTGAACAAGGATACCACACATTCTGGTTACAAAAGCAGATTCCGATTTTATATCCTGCATTATAGGTTATTGTACCGAAGTTGTTGACTACTTTCCTGCCTTCCAATTCGGCAAAACGTGAATTCAAGAGTCGTAAAAAACTTCATCCAAAAAAACAAAAACAAAAGATGCCAACTAAAAACTAGTGCTCGTGGGGATTTGCGGTCGCTAATCACAAACATTGAGACAGGCATAAATACACTCCAAACATCTAATTATTAAGTTCATTAATTTTTTTATTGTATTTAAACATAATTTCAATAAATAATTCTTCAGCAAAATGTTTTTTTTAATTTGTAATTTTTATACTATGCTTAAATGTAGCTTTTTCACTAGGGGTCCTTGGAGAAATTTTGACTGTTAAAAAAGGGTCCGTGGGCAAGTTTTGACTTTTAAAAATGGGGTCATGGGCAAGTTTTGACTTTTAAAAATGGGTCCATGGGCAAGTATTGACTTTTAAAAATGGGTCCATGGGTACGTTTTGACTATAAAAAGGTGTCCATGGGTTAAAAAAAGTTTGCGAACCACTAGTGTAGAGGGAGCTGATGTACGTTAAATCTGTAGCGGTTCTAAGTCAAACCGTTGGCGTGGTGTGGTAATTTAAAGAGGAGTAGCCAACTCAAATGTCCTCCTCGTCACTTGACTGAGGTTTAAAATTACAAAGGTCCGTCACAAAATGTTCTCGTGTTTCTTTTTTCTTGTGCGATGTGATATAACTCTCCCTCACTCAATGCAAAAAATGTGTTAAATAAAGAAAAAAAATTTGAATCATCAGCAATCTAAATGATCTTCTAAATTAGCTAATATGTATTTTACCTCATTCAAGATATATCCGACGTATTCATTGTACAATAACAAATCAAAACTTCATATTAATATAATTAAACACACGCAAGACAGAGACTGAATACTTCATTCTTTGACAGTCAATTTTTTTTATAAAAATTTGGCTAGCTGAGAGTGCTATAAAAAATCTCAACAAATACCCTAATTAGAATGATTTAATAATTTTTCTTTATAAAACTTTTATTTTAAACAATAAATTATAATTAAAACTTATAAAATAACGATAGTCTAACAGGATATGAATAAAATGTTTCATGCAATAATTTAAAACAGAATCTTTGCAAACTTGCATCTGCTTGAACCTCATGAATTCTGATGAAAAAGTTTTAAAAAATTCAATATTTTTTAAAGAAAAACGACAGATTTAAAAATAAATGTTGATACAGTTAAATGTACCACGCGATTAACAAAATTAACAAAACGGTAATGGAAAAAAATAACAACACCATCGAACTTCAGAATTATTTCTTCGTTCCCAAATTGATATTGGGCAAATAATATTTACCTAATAATAGTCTTTCTGAAAGTCAGTGAACGTTAAAATCTGAATGCCTAAATCTAATTATTAAAAATATAATATTATATCCTATTCTTACATACTTAAGAAATGTCAAATCTATTTTTGTTATACTTGAGGGGGGGGGGATTTGACAGAATTTCATTAATATTGCAATTCCATTTTCTTGGAATTCATATAATTTCTAAAAAGAATACATGTTAAGATTTCTGAATGAACAGCAATTGTTAATAATTTTTTCCTCATATTCCTTTCCTAAATTATAGTTAATGGGGTTAAAACCGTTATTTATTCACGAGTAAGCACACACAAACACACATTCCCTTAGATAATACTCTTTTGAATTCTTAAGCTGTACATAAGAAAAAATTAAAAGCTGTTGTTTCGAATTCCTTTGGCTATACAATATTTATCAGAATAAGAAATATGTTCAAGAGGAATTTTCTGAGTGTACAAAAGACTTGACGTTGTATTGACTAGACTCTGTATTGCAATTTTTAACTACATTCATATCACGTGGAATACATAGGTGACACACACTTTGGTTGATTTAGCGAGCTTTCTATATTTTCGATCCTCTTTTTTTGTTAGCAAATATTTGCCTTTTTCTACTTTCCTTAGACTATTAATTACAGTAATGTAATTAAATCTGATTATTTCACCACACAAATCCACACATTCATCCACTCTCGTTCACACTATTTTATAAATTTCAAAAAAATTATAAAGAAAAAAATGAAACGTTTGTAAATTTTGCAAGACTAATTTACATTGATGGTTAGATTGATTAATGAATATATTGAAGTAAATGTATTGATAAAGTAAAACTGTAATCGCTCGTCATAATAACTGTAACTGATTTTACCAAGTAGTATAAGCGCCCTCTAGCGACCACATATCATCAACACAGGCCAGGTGTGGAGAGGATGCGTTCGTAATGAAAAATCGTCCATGTTCTTTGCCCATTATTTTTGTTAACGATTTATGCTGTTTTTGTGTAATCTAACTGAAATTAATAGTCATACTAAATGAGACTTGAATGAACCTAACCCCGAATTTATTGCATTTAGTTTAATCTTTAACGTCCAACGCTCTACATAACTAAAAATAGTAGATAAATAAAATCTGAATGTTGCTGTAGATATATTTATCATTTTATATTGCATAAGGCATATATGCTTGTTTTCCGATAAAAAAAAGATTAATTCAACCATCTGCTGTTAATTTAAAACATCGTTTAATCAAGCTTAATTATTCGTACCTTAGTGTAATATGAGGAACAAGCAGTTGTTAACTCTTATTTTTCATAAACTAATTTAAAGTAATCAAAAAACAGTTTAATAGGAAAATTTCATTTATAAAAAAAAAATACGCCAACTTAATCTGCAATGTTTAGATTTCATTTTTTAAAAAAAAATGCTTTTTATTTGAACGATTTGATACATTAAAAAGTTTTTGAATTTAATTTATAAAAAGATTAATTGTGAAAGAACGCATTAACGATTGTGAATTTCATTTCGATGATCGAAAGAGAACTTTAAACATTAAATGATTCATTAAAGGGTGGATAAGATATGCAAAACCTGTGAAAAAATTACATATAGTGAGTATTTCAGTTTTCACCAAACTCTTTTTTTTTACACGATTTTGAAATAACACGGTACTCAAATTTAACGAATTTTTTTGCACACATTTTTTGTTCTAACACAAATTCTAAAAAAATTTGGGGACTCGTACCTTTTGGATGAGGACGATTTGAATGAATTTATGACATTTTTTTTCAATTCCTACTATTAGCTCACTCTCTTCCTATATACTTCTTGTTCAAATTTTCAATCGTTAATAAAATACTTTCTATGCATCCAAAAAAATCAAGTTCAAATAAACTTTTTTAAACTTGTAGTGGATGACACTTGATGTTAATACAGTTTTTTCAAATATTAATTCATTAATTAGCGGTTTGTTATTAAATTAATTACCGGTTTTCGACGCCAACTTAGATTCGTCTCCATTCTTGTAACAATGTAACTGTTAAAACAATGACAAAAGTTGGCGTCGAAAACCGGTTTTCCAGCCAAACGAGCCAAACCGGGTGTGCATTGTTACAACAATGCAGACAAATCATGCTCTTTGTTCAATTCCTACTACTAGTTCACTCTCTCTCTCGCTCTGTTTCTACATTTATATATATATATATCTTGTTCAAATTCTCAATAGTTAATAAAATGCTTTCTATTCATCCATTCAAAGTAGGAATTGACTTAAAAATTTTTTTTGATATTATTGTTGATAATAAAGAAGTCCATACTGGCGAAGTCGAAGGTGAAGCTCAGCTATTAATAGCTGATATAATTCGTGACGGCTTGAAATTTGCTACAAGCAGGGAACAACATTTTATCACTCATGATCCTGACATAAAGCGTGCATTGAAATTTCTACGTAATCTTGTGTAGTAGGATATCAATAATTATATAATCACAACTTGAGAAACCAAAAACAAGAAACTAATAAGACTTTGTAACAACCGAAAAACCAACAGAAGCCGTTAATAATGAACGAAATTCTTCATTTGAATCAAATTGACATTTGTACTAGACATATCTGACATATCTAATGATGAAAGCATTTTTGACTCAGTTCGTAATAAACGTACTCGCTCGTTATCAAGTAGCAATGAATAGTTGTTAGTTAGTAGTTTTATTGCTAATTTATATTTGAAATTTTATATGTTGCATATACTTATAGACTAAATTTTCACTATACACTGATTTTAATTTTTTTTTTGTAACAAAAATGAAGTGTTCTTCAATTCCTACTATTAACTCACTCTCTTCCTATATACTTCTTGTTCAAATTTTCAATCATTTATAAAATACTTTCTATTCATCCAATCAAGTTCAAATAAATATTTTAAACTTGTAGTGGATGACACTTGATGTAAATACAGTTTTTTCGAATATTAATTCATTAAATAGCGGTTAGTTATTAAATTAATTACCGGTTTTCGACGCCAACTTAGATTCGTCTCCATTGTTTTAACTGTCAAAACAATGACAAAAGTTGGTGTCGAAAACCGGTTTTTCAGCCCAACTAGCCAAACCGGTTTTGCATTGTTACAACAATGCAGACAAGTTATGCTCTTTTTTCAATTTCTACTATTAGTTCACTCTCTCCCTATGTCTATATATATATATCTTGTTTAAATTTTCAATCGTTAATAAAATACTTTCTATTCATCCACTCAAAGTAGGAATTGATTTTTAAAAAAGATTATATTACTTGTGTTATAAATATGAAACGGGGAGTTTATTATTACTTTTTTTGGACGGGTTTTTTGGAAAATTATTTAAGGGGACATGGTACATTTGCACAAAATTTTTTAATTTAATGATTTTCATAATCTTTTTTGGTTGCCTCCTATGTGTATGTATGATGTAAAACAGATTTTGTGCTTAAAATTTCATAAAAAGCCAACCATTTAATTTTTTAAAGGAAAAACTTGAAACTTATGAGGTGGTTTTGAAATACTACTCCTCCTAGAAAATTTGACGTATATATAAAATTTGATTTAGAAGTACGTCAAACTATGCACAACAAAAGTTGGTATGGGTTTTACGATAACATGATTGGTATTCTTACAATACTTCTTTTTATGAATGCCTATTGAAAATTCATTAAAAAATGTGTAAATTCTAAATTCAATTATTTTTTAAAAAAATAAGCATTGCTTTGTGATCGAAAACCACATACCAACTTTTATTCCATGTACTATTAGCAACAAGTGGAAAAAAATTCTTAGGAACAATAGGAAAAAAAACCATAGCACTTTAAATGAAGACACACTAGTTATTTTACGTTTCTGAGATAAGTCAGTTTAAAGTTTCAATTTGCCATTACGGTGTGAATAAAAATAAACATAAAAGTTATCACAACTCTGTTTTTTTTTTTAGACTTAAAGCTTTCAAATTTTCTGAATTGGTAGAAAAGTATATCAAAAATAATTTAGGCTAGAATAATTAGATTTGACTTTTTGACCGATTTTTGTCGATTGAATCGTACTGTGTCCAATTAAAAAATTTTCATCTTACACAACTTTTTAAAATTGTGGATCATACCCCCAAATTTATCATACCACATATGTATTTTTTGCATGTAATTGAAGGAACGTATCTACCGTGTAAAAAAACATTTGCTTCATTGACAGGCAGAGGAGACGGTTTGCCTCGATGACTTCTGCGATGTATTCCGGTGCGATATCTTAAGGAAGAAGATGCTGAAGCAGAGACTGGAAGAAGAGGAAGAACTGAGCAAGGCGGCCAAGCTGGATAGTTCGAGCATCAGGAGCGTCACCCTTTTCAAGCACAGGGCTCAGGACGATGAAGACGATGACGAGGAAACTAGAGAAAAGAAAAAGAATTGTGACCCACAGCATATGTTCCGGATACACAATAAGTGCAGGGTGAGTGATTATTCAGAATTTTCTGCATGGCGAGTTGGTCTTTTGACGTTAAACTATTAACACGAACTACATATTTTGTAATAATTATTTGCTCATTTCAATACATAGTCTGAAAAGCCACAACAATTACTTATTGTTTGTTATCATTTGGTAAAATTTATGGTTAAAGTCTAACATTGAAGAAAAATAGTTAATGTATCAGAAGAAATGGAATATACTTGTATTAATTTCATTAAACTTAACCACATCATTTTAAGGTATCCTAACACGTTGAAAATGACCAAATTCAGTCAAGACAGATATTTTTGTTATTTATTTTATTGAATAGAGCTATCTTTTGATATTGCGAAACATACTTTGTTTTGTTTCTACACTACCTAGAGGCCAAGTTACAATCAATTTTATAAATTTAGAAAAACCGGAAGTGGGTTTTTGATCTACCAGAATGGGCATTTAAATTGTTCAAAATCTATCATGGCGAGTCTAATAACTCAAAATATTACGAATGTATTTCGATAAAACTTTTTGAACCTGATATTTATGTTATTTTCTAGAGAATGTACTAAAATATTTCTTATTGTATGAATGCTTTTTGAGTTGTCGCTTGTTATTTAAATAATGGTCTCATAAAAAAATGTAACATTTCTTATAATGTTTACTCAATAAGCTCTAAAATTCTTAAATTTTAATAAAAAATTAAAATTTTAGTACATTTTCTAGATAAATGCATCTAATTTGTTTTAGTAATACTTTTACTAATATATGTTTATTAGCGCGTTTTTCACGTAGTGGAACAAAAGCGCTATTAGGACGTAAATTTCGTCTTCGTCTTCGTACCATATTTTGTCGTACCTTTTTCTCAGCCAATAAGCAACCAATTGACCTCGGGTTTTCGGCATTGGGTCGCATTTGTGCCTTAGATGAGCCGAATCATATTTAAATTTTCCCATAGTTTTCCCGAATTTTCCTACAAATTTTCCTGAATTTCGCTAGTTTATAACAAAATTTTCTCAAATTTTACCTAGTAAATGTATTGTTGGAAAAAGTTTTTTTAAAAAACACAGATTTGTGTCATTATTTCTTTTCAGCTCAATAGTAGTACATTTAGAGGAGTGGTACAGTACACACTACTTTCTGTTAGTAAAAAGTTCATTAGTTGCATTATTGTAAAATACAACATGTGAAAAACGCGCTAAAATTACTTGGTCATGCCAATGATTGATATCTTGTTACTTTTTTCTCTAACTGCTTTCAAGTTTTTCAAAAATATTGCTAAAATTTCACTTATAACTGTGATTTTTGTAAAGTTCAGGTAATTTATTTTAAATTTTGATAGTTTAATAGTAATATTTATTGGTATTGAGTCCTAAAAGAGCATTTATAATGTTTTAGTATGCTATTTTGTTAAAAAGTACTCCGAACGTGTTCGGATACCTTAATTTGATTTTCATTAATATTGAGCTCCTAGCTAGAGAATTAGTGGGTATCCGGATAAATTGCGTAAATCAAAAATGGTGCAATCACTCAGATCTTAGACAAATTTAAAATTCGATATAGTAATTATGTATAATTGTTAATACTATTAGCAAATAAATAGAAAATTACCGTAATTTTAAATTGCACCAAATGAGAGATATAGAAAAAAAAGAAATATTAAATATTTCAATTTTTGATGTACAGTTTTTAAATAAATTTATTCAATTAAACTTCAAAATGTAAAAGAAACCAATGATGCAAGTATTTAATCTCCTTTTTCTATATAAAATAATATACTTAATTTGATAATATTAACTGTGAAAAATCTTCGTTGCCATATCCAACAAAGTCAAAATAATAGAAGCAATTAAGAAAAAATGTCAAAAAGTTAATTTAAAAAGGCAGAGTGAAAAACTATGAAGAAAGATATTCAAACCTTATTATTGATTCATTAGTGGATATAAAATAATAATTGAATGGAAAAAATAAACTAGTTTATAACTTTTTTATTAACTATAATATAAAGATTTTTAGAATCACATCTACTTTAGCACCCAAATCTATTGATATTCTTTTTTAGGGAATAAAATTTTTATAAAGAATTTTGTACCAATTTTGTGAAAGATCTTTAATAACTAGAAAATAATAATATCAGAATAACAAACTTTTCTATAGTATTAAAGCATATCATTACTTACAATTTTGTTACGTTTAAATATTAAAGAAAAATTTTACAACTTTTCACAAATTCTTGAAATTTTTCATTATTTCCCCGTAAAAAGTTTTTCATACTAAATAAATAAATGAATAAATCTTTAAAGAAATCTTTTTAACTTATTCTCAAAGAAAATTCATGCAAAATCTTCAATACCTTTTAGCAAATAGAGAAACCTGTGCATTTGTTTTTTATACAAAAGTTAAAAACTGCTAAGAAAAAAAAAACACAACGAAATAAAACTGAAATATCTCGGTCCGGGATATTTCATACAATTTTAAGCTCTTAATAATTCACAATTAAGAAAAAATTCTCTTTAAGCATATTTTTAATGTTTTTCATTTTTAAAGGTATTCAATCATTTAAATACTCAAAGATACTCTTTGATACATATTTAATTTTCTAACTATATTTCACGGTTGCATCTTCAAAAAGATTCCTTTGATCATATTTTTTTTATTTTCAAACACATTTATTTATTTATAGCTAACTTAGTTTCACAGGGGGAAAAAAGGTTCTTTGATGTTTGTATTCAATGTATTTAAATTACTTATTATTTTACTCATATTTTATTGATGCGATTGATTTTTATATCTCTTTATTAAATTATTATGATTATCATCCTTTAAGAAAATTATAAAAATATCTTTTAAAAATAAAAGTCCCTTCTAAGAATCAATATTGAAAAGAATGGAATAAGCTCATTTTAGAAAATTTTAAATAAATAGTTTTTTCTACGTCTCTAATCCGTACATCTATTTACTGTTCAAAAATCTCTTAACAACAAATCTTCCTGAATTCCATATTTTGAACAAACAGGATAAAGTTGAACAGATCTCTCCTAGAAAATCAGCCAGCATTAAGAAAATAGTATATAAAGATATCAACGCAGAACGAACGATCAATAGGAGTAATTTACAATCAAAATATTCAGTCAGAAAATGTCGTCAGTTGCTTTCTGATGGAATTTCTTAAATAAGCAGCATCTCTCCGAAAAGAATTATCCCACTCGAAATTGCTTTTTACTACGATTATGTGTCTTATATAAGTTGATTGTTTTGCAAGTGGAGAAAAAGATTTGGTAGCCTATTTGGAATTTTATCCCTCCCTGGGGACTTGTCTAAAGTAGGTATGCTCGAGAAATTACTCTGTGAACGAGATTACATTAGAAACTGGAAGGGAACAAATTGAATTTCCTCATTTCTCTCTCTTAGAAAAAGTGATGCAAGATTTTTATCCATTCTTTTTCTGAATTAAAATTTAAGAGTCTTTTCAAAAAGCTAGTTTTTGTTAAGAGAATAAGTAATGGCATATATATATATATATGAAAAGATTAAAGAGTCTCAAATTAAATAAATTTATTCTTTCGAGAAATTTAATTAGTTTTCTCGTTCACAGTATGAAGCGAAGTGAAGGAAAGATATTGTATTATCGTTTTTAGTATCTTTGCCCTTCGATTTTTTTTTTCTTTTTTGCAGTAAGAAAATATTTTAAATACGTTATGATAATAGTATGTTGAAATGTTGTACCCTGTGAAACATAATTTTAAATTTTGGGAGATCGTATTGATTAAGAACTGTTTAAGGCTCAATCAGACATTTAAATTAAATGGGAACAAAGCTCTTAAATCAGAATTTTCATTTGATTTAACGTAAATAGGACAACACTAAAAAATTAAATAACATGATTGAATTTTAGGAATTAATTGTTCATAAATATATTCGCTAATGAAATCATCAGCATATATTGTAGGTGAAAAAATACGAAAACAATAAATAAAATTTAAATATTTTTTAAACAGAAAGTGGAAAAATTAAAAATTCTGATAAATTACAAATAAACAAACAGCTAGAAATATTTATGTTTTAAAAACAAATATTAAGAAGTCAATTGATGGAACATAACATTAACTTATTACAAATGTAACTTTTAAGTAATTTAACAGGGTAAATCCTATTCTAAACACTATACAAGAAATTTTAAATACGATTAATTTTTTACCACTACATAAGCTAAATAGGAATTATACTTCAAAGAGTTAAGTATTATATCCTTATAAATTGATATATGAATATTACTATTCCAGAATGGAACTTTTATAATATTAAAATTAAAAACTACCCCTTTTTTATTAAAGTATTGCTTATGAGTGATAATATATAAAGTTGTGTACAGGTATGGTATTTTATTGTAAGTTGGTTGTTTAAATAAGGTTAAGTAACTAGAATAAAAGTTAATCTTAAACGTGCGTGTGTCATGAAATTGCAATAAGTAACTGGACAGATGGAAGTGACATCCCATAAGAAATGTATAAACGAGCAGAGGATTTTCAAGGCTTTCATTTTTACTAAAGTGATTCCTGTGAAAAGTTTTCTGACATGATCATAGCTACACAAAGAGAATCAACAGATTTTTAATGCGAAATGCAATTTAGAGCTAAGCACATGAGACATTCCATTTCGGAAATTTTAAGGGGATTCAGTGAACCCTTCATGAACGAAACCATCAACACAACCGCGTAGAGTGGTTACAAGACAAGCAACACTGTATCAAATAACAGAAATTATGGAACATAAGATCGAAATGTTTGTAAGAACAGAGCAGCGAAATTCGATGACAGCAGAAGACCGAATCGAATGGCATTACTAAAAACACGGTATCTAGTGTGGGTTGGTATCTGTTGTCGAGTTGTAGATTAGAGCTTTGACACCACTGGAGAACACGTAGAGCAAAGCACTGAAGGTGACACAGGTCGACATAGTAGATCCCTTAGCCGTAATAATTTAAGTTTCCGGGATGCACCAACGAGGGGGTGGACCTACATTTCACATTGAATCATAAAGAAGTACCCCTACAGAGAACACTTCTGGTCCAAATTCAACCAAAATAATAATCAAAAAGTATGGTTTAGCAAACTCTTTCATATTCCATAATGGCCACGAGATAGAGCTGTAGCCGATTTTCGAATAGCATTTGGCCACAACTGCTTATCCAAGCATCTGTTGTGTTGTGTGTTGTTGCTTATGCCACTTGATTGACAGTAACATCAGATCAAGATCCACGAAATTCATCGCGGCTAAGGGCTAGATTTTTACGCCTGTCGTTAACCTAAGCTTTAAAACACCCTGCAGGTGACAGTACTATTTGTATCGGTTCTTATACGATAGATGGCGACACAACCTATACATCTCCCCTTCCACAATTTAGGCATGGAACTAGAGGGGAGGGAAATATTCTCCAGCCCCTTTCACTCATGGTATCAGCAGCGACAGCCCACAAGACTTTCGGACCCACTGATTTATTGAACGCGTACTCCGTGTACACTCGGAGGGTATTTGGTGGCATCGGGCATCGAACCCAGATTTTCCGGTCTGGAGTCCGATGTTCCACTAGTCTACCCACGGCCCTATCCAAGCATCTAAATATGGTAGGCATTATCCAGAGTTCCCCTCTATAAACTGTGCGACTTCAATGAAGAAATGGACGCTATTCATTTGGCACGCGGCCGTGCACACAGCTCTGGATCCATGAGGAGCAGATATTGGAAGGCCAGACATAAAATGTGTGATTTATAGACTATACTGTGTACTTGTGTTTCTTTTCTTATGTTTTTTTTTTTTTTTTGTTAATATTCTCTGTTTTTCCTTTTGTTTGCAGTTGTCTTGTAATCCGCTATTGGCAGTAAAAAAAAGTTCTGATACCACTGAATACCCGCCGTCTAAAAAGGCGGTGAACATTAAATCTGACGTGGTTCAAAGTCATATTAGCATGGTGTAGAAGTTTGGAGAGTGTGGTGATGCTCAGGTTTCGTCATCATTCCTTGACCGTGGCTTAAAATTACGAGCCCCGTAGCCAATAGTCATAGCCTCTGAGATTGAGTCCTTGATTAACAATCATTTACTCCGATATTTTATTACTTTAAGATTTCTTCATTTTATTCATATTAATTAATTATTTCTGATATCCTTCTTAATTTTTCAAAAAGGATAAAAAGAAGTCCAAGAAAAATTTTCTATTTACATTATGTATATCTGAATATATATCTTTTAAATCAAGGGTGAGCAGACTTTTCCAGGGCGCGGGCTACTTGTAATTTTTTTCAAGGAGTTGTGGTCCACCCAGTATCAGTGGAGCACACAAGGGAGGGGAAGGGGTCCACGCGGGTCCGGACCCTCCCTTATAACCCTTCATTTTTTCTGATTCATTTTAGTCCCATGTATATAGTATGCAAAATCTAATTAAGCATTTGATATTAGTATTTTTTTATTTATTAATGTTTATTATTTATTCAGTATTAAATTTTTTGTTGTTTTTTGTTCCCGACAATCGACAAAATCAAAAAATATGCTTGGCTGCGTATTGGGTATGATACGAGAATGGTAAATATTCAACCATCGACCCCCTTCCCTTTAAAAATTCCTGAGTACGCTACTGCCCAATGTCGTAGGTGTCGTGAGGTAAGGAAAAGGTTATTATAACTTAATAATAAATACGGAATATGTGTGTGCATATATATATATTTGCCTACCGAACTAAAATAAAAAAAATACCTTTAAAACCACGTTTAAAGCAAAACGCAAGATACAAACTGAATAATAATCCCCCAAATATAATTATATCAAATGATACATTTATTATGAAACAAATCAAAATACATTAAAAAATAAAACATTTTTATCTAAAGTTAGTTTTTGTTGTTATAGTCAGTAAAAGGCTTCGTCTGCGTATTTTTAGCCAATCTTGAATTTTCCGTCGATAATTACTTACTGGTAAAATTTTTAGGCGGTCACCCTAAAATGGCTTGGCGGTCCTCCGGTCGATCGCAATCGACGTAATGCCCACACCGGTTCTAAATCCCAAAGTGACATACAATCTTTATGAAAAAAGATGTAGACATTTTCATTTTAAACATACGCAATAAAATATATTCCGCGTTAACAAACCATCAAAACTCTTCGAACTAACAAATGTCGAGTGGAATGATTCGATGAAAGGAATTTTCCCAAATGATGAATGATGGATGCCACCAACTCAAATAAAACTCACGAGTCAAGAAAATGGATCGGAAGATAAAATTTAATTTTTCAAATACACAACTCCACTCGCTATCGAGAATGTTTTCCCCCTTCCACTGCGCACTAAAAACAACAATTTTCTGAGTGCATTTCAATAACAGGACTTATCAGGATGCGAATAAATGAAATAAGTTGCTATAAGTAACATCTGGAAGTAAGAGAAGCTTTTTCTAAACGACTCTCTTTTTTATGTGTTCCTCTCTATATTTATTCCCTTAACCATCTTTAACAGGGAGAGGGTGTATCATTACATAGCCGCCTCCCCATAAAAAGGCATGAAAAAAAATGGTGAGAAAAAACAACAGAAAACAATAAAAAAAAGAACGCCAAAATCGCTCTCTTTGTATAAAACAGATCCTAGTTGCTTTTATGTTTCTCAATCGGCGACTTGGCTGAAAATGAAAACTTTTTCGGCGCTTTTCAAAAACTAATCTGACATTTTTTGATTGATGATTCGTTGAAAAAGATAGCGCGATTTAGTAAAGAGAGAGAGAGATGAAATTTAACGACGGAATACACTCAACGGGAGAAGAAAGCAACGGATAAAGATAAATACCTCTTAGTTTTCCTGTAAATGCCGGAGTTCTCTCTCCCCACACCCCTTGGCGCATTGATTTTTCTCTCTCTGTCCTTGATTGTTCCCTTTTGGGGTGATATTTCATTGGCGAAATACCTCGCTCTGAGAGCTTCCTTAATAAGCACTTATAAAGCAATGCAAGGCTATCTGTTCTGAAAGTCAATTTGAGAGCCTTTTTTGACGTTTTTCCCTTTCCTCCGATGGGGGGAGCGTCCAAAATCTCTAGTGATCAAAGGAAAATATTTTAATTCTGGAAGCGTAGGGTGTTGATACATTGTGTCTCCCTCTATCTCATCGATTGATTTTTATTTAAGACATGATTAATCTTTCATTACGAGAATAGAGTTATGTAAAAATATGTAATTGAAATTCTCTTTTAGATAAAGTTAAGTAGATTAAAGTATCCAACTATCAAAAATTATGAATTTTGCCAAAAATTGACAAACTTTTTTTTATGATTTTATATTATAGGCCATCTTATTAGCTTTATAAAATACCAAGTTTATTATTTTCGGTTCACTAGAACAAAAATTACAAGCGTTTTTGTCAAAGCAGATGCCATTCCTTTAAGCAAGATATATATGTCATACTATAAAGCACGTTTTACTCGAAATGTGTCTTTTCGAAAATGATCAAACGGGGCCAGCGATTTCTCAAAAAGTTTTGAACATAATGAACTGAAATTTTTTGTGTATGTTCTGTATAATAGTAGAAGTGTTTTAACCTTCATATTTATCCATCACTGTTTTATTACAAAATTTACAATCCCTTATGTTAATATAATCAGTCATTTTAAGCAAATTCATATAATAACTAAGATAAAGTACTCTAGTTTTTGTAAAAGTTCAAATATCTCTTATCTAAATGTCATTTCAAAAATAACATAGCAACACATCAGAATTGAAAATTTGTTCATAAACTTTTGGTACAGAATGGGCCCTATTTATGTTATTTTTTGTCAATTTTTACCCATTTTTTCGTATTTCAGTAAAAATAATTTCTTTTTCTCTTCTTAATTTTAGCATATTTTTCTTAAAATGTGCTAAACAAATCTAAAAACAGCAAAAAAATTCCCCCATTTCCATTTTTTAAGAAAAAAAAATGTCACAAGTAATCGGATACCTTAAAAATGAAATTCTACATAGTAAGTAGTGCGTTAGACGTTAAAAGATTAAACTAAATGTGCTTAATTCGGGATTGGGTTCAATGAAGTCTTCATTGGTGTGTGGATGTGTGGATCTCGTATTTTTTTTTAGCTGCTAAGTGATAAAGATAACACCCCGTGACCTTGTACCTCATTCTCCAAAACTCCATAACCTGCCAAAGTAAGGATTTTTAGACTAAATAGATATTACGGTGGTTCTTGATTTTAGATTTTAATGTTTCCCATACTTCTGGTAGGAGACATCTCACACAAAAAAATTCTGTTCGTACTTTTTTTATTTCATGAAGTTATAATGTACTGAAATCTTTAGTAGAGACTGAAATTATTTTTATTGCTTCTTCGAAATATAGTTTAGAAATACTTATTTTTTACGGTATCTTTTAAACACAGTGCAGATTATTGAGAAATATCACCGGCTAAAAAAAGATTCGTGAACACACCCCTAAGACAGAAACATCACACGCACGCATGATAAATGTGTCAATAGCAACTAACTTAAAATGTATTTTTAAATTTAAATTCCGCGTTAATATAAACATTTAGATAAAACTTATTAATATCCCATTCGTTTTGAATTTGAAATAGCTACTTTCATGAAATAAAACACAAGGAATCTGACTCTTAAAAAAAATTTTTGTAGCTGTCAAATTTTATTGTTGAATCTCCTAACTTTGCATTTATGTAAAACTGGGAAGTCAAAATTTTGAGATGATATTAGTAAAGTAATAATAACTACATCAAGGGGAGATGCAAATGAAATTCCCCAATCTATACGAATCAAACTTAGCCTATTTATTCTTATCGATCGACAAAAATTTAAGTTATCCAATTACTTGCGACAACTTTTTTTAAAAAAATGGAGGTATGAGAATTTTTTCTTTTTGTTGTTGTTTTTAAACATTTTAAGAACAATATGCTAAAATTAAAAAGGGAAAAATAAATTATTGTAACTAAAATGGGGCAAAATCGGTAAACATTTACGAAAAATAACATAAACGGGCCCATTCTGTACCAAAATTTTAAGAACAAATTTTCATTTTTTTTTTTCAATTCTGATGTGTTTCTATGTTATTCATTTTTGAAATGACGTTCAGGATAAGAGATCTTTTAATTTTTACAAAAACTAGAGCACTTTATCTTAGTTGTTATATGAAATTCCTTTAAAAAAAACAGTGATTATAGATTCACATAAGAAACTGTAAATTTTGTAATAAAACGGTGATTAATAAATTTGAAAGTTGAAAAACACTTCTACTGTTATTAAAAACATACACAAAAAATTTCAGCTAATTATTTTCAAAACTTTTTGAGCAGTCACTGTCCCCATTTGATCATTTTTTAAAAAACACATTTTGTGTAAAATGCATATTAAAGTATGACATCTTGCTTAAAGTAATGGCATCTGCTTTTACTAAAACACGTAGTTATTGTTCTAGAGAACGGAAAATAATAAACTTGATATTTTTATAAAGCTAATAAGATAGCCTATAAAATAAAATCATAAAAATATTGTCAATTTTTGGCAAAATTCACAATTTTAGGGTAGTCGGATACCTTAAAGGCACCGCTATTCACAAATAATCTTTTTACTACAATGATGAAGACATTATTGGTCGTGGCGGCCAGTCATAATAGCGAACTAGTAGCCATCTTGTTTCTATCGAGCCGTGAGTTCGAGTCCTATGACACTAATGACCCTCTACATATTGCAATGGTCACCAACCAGTTGTCCGTGGAAGTTTTTTAGATGTTCTGCAGAAAAACTGAGACATAACTTACATTTTTATGAAGATTCAGTTTCAAAAATGACAAGTAACAAAAACTGTATTATGGAATATGGATTATACTTTTTAAATAAAATTTTACTTACTACTTTCAGCAAAATGCCTTCTGAATTTAGCGACTTTTTAGCCACTTTACCCGGTGTATCTAGAGATATTTTAAAGTGAGAGATAATAACCATGGTACATTGGCGGCATACCATTTAAGTTTGTTGATATTGCTTTGCTTTTCGCCGGTTTGTTCTTGATTTTTGTAGAATTAATTTCAGTGATATAGAAATATAAATAGAGACGTAGATAAGAGAAGACTCGTGGTTCGTGTCATGCAATAGTCAATCCTATGAGTTGTTCGAAAAGTATAGAATTGTACTTTTAGTGGTTCATAAAACCCTAAGCGTTGATGACCGCTGATGAAGTGGAACTGATGCACGTTATATAAATCTTATCAGTTCTCAAAGTCTTCACGTTGCTAGTTTGTCGTCGTTTCTTGACCATGGTTCAAAATTATGAGGTCCGTAGCCAATAGCCTTCATGTAGCTTTTAAGAGTGACGTTAATGTACAATTAATCAACATATAAAGCACTTGAAAGGATAAACTGTAACCAAAAATAAGTTAATTATGTAATTTTTAATGAAAACTTCTAGAACAGCTCATTACCTTCTCTGTACTAAGTTTTCTTTCTTGTTGGTTTTATCCAGGTACTTAAACAAATTAAAATATAAATTTTATTCTACTTATGACGTCGAATTTACTTTGAAACGACTTAAGCAATACAAAAGCAATGATACCCCGATCCCCCAAACAATCGCTTCTTCCCAAAAACCTTAAAGGGGAGGGGGCTTCGAAAGGGGGTCATCAAATGTCGCTCGTATTCCACGATCACAGAAGCGAAAAATGGTGTTTAAATTATCCTCGTCATCAAGGAATTCCAAAAAGCGTTCTTCATTTCACTTCATTTTCATGCTGAAGGTTGAAAAATAAGGGGGGGATAATTTCTTTTAACGCCACTTGAGGTTTGAGCGAGCGCCGAGATGCAAAAATCGATAGAGGGGAAAAAACTATTTATTTGTTATCCAAATAACAAAATCATTACAAATGCTTTTAAGAAGCGACGCGCTGAATCTTCAGGAAGCTTCCTTTCTCTTTGTTTTTGACTTCTGGAATCGCGGGGCCCGCGATGACACAAATTGCCGCTGTGTAGGAACAATCGAAAACACTTAATGCAACGATGGTAAGAGTGCATAATGAATGCCGAAATGCTTTTTCCACGACGCCTTTTTTCACAAATGTAAATAGTTCCGGAAAGGTTTCAAAAAAGATAAAAAGGGAGGGGGTAGAGATTTTTGTCTTTCTGGCATGACGTGAAAGTGGATTGGATGGAAAACAAAAGGATGTTCGGAGGAAGGGGGTGACTTTCGAACCAAATGGAAAAATTAAGATGTTTTTTGTACGGTAACATATCATTTAAAAGAGTTTTTAACAGATATGTATCAAATATCACGCCCAGGATAGCTCTGTGTTTGACATTAGTCGGAAATGTAGTTTGAAATCATGTGATTAAAAACTCTCCTCTTCTTGAAAACAAATATTACAGATGAGCTTTACATCCGTATCAAATTACACTGAAGAGTCATGTGCCAAAGTTATTAAATTTGCATTTCTATTGGGATAACGATGTCTTAGCAAAATTATCTTCAAATATAAAGTTATTGCAATTAAATCATTAAGCGGAGTATTTATTCACTTACAGAACCTTTAAGAGGAAGGGGAAAACTCTAAAAACTTGATTTTCAATCTGAATAGATATTGCATGGACATACAGAGAAACAATGATAATTTAATACTTCAGACAAAAAAGATTGGATTTGACAGTATTAAACATAAGTGTGTTTTGAAATATGAAAGATTTTGAGTTCTAATACGCTCATTTTTTCAATGTTTCCATGTTTCAATACTTTTTTCTTTCATTTCTTTTGCTGTGAAATTCAACTAAGAAACCAGTCTTAATGACACATTTTTTATTGTAATTACACTGCAGACCACACATAATGCAACACCAAAAGATCCAGAGATATCACAGCAAAATTTATTTGGCAGATAACATGTTGTACGAAGATCAAACGATTAAAATTACAGCATCTTGTGATCTGTAAACGATGACAAAAACAGTAGTTAGTGTAGCCACCATTGTTGGCTATAACCACTGCCATACGCCTCGGCTTTGGATGTATCCTTGCAGTTCAAGCGGCTTCCACATATTGCCAAAGTTGATCTGGTGTAGCAGTGGGTGGTGTATCCCGCGCCAGTAGTTGAGCAGGCATAGACCACACGTTTACAATTGGCGATAGATCGGAAGAACGAGCAGGCCCAGGAAGCAATTCAATCTGATGGGTAAAGAACTCTTGAACATTGTGTGTGGTCGTGCATTATCCTATTAGAATACGGTTGATGGCAAGCGCTGAATGTATAGGAAGACCACGGGCTCCAACACCTCAGATGCAGCGCTGGCTATTCAGTGTAGCGACCATCCGTACTAGAGGAATGCCGGCAGTGAAATCAAATACCACCCCAAACCATGATACCGGGAGCAGAACCAGTGTGGCGATGCATAAAGCAATAGTTCAGCAGCCTCTCACCCTGGTGTCTCTAAACTCGAATCCAACCATCGTGATGTTGCAGGCAGAAGCGGGATTTATCAGTAAACATAATGTTGTTCCATTGCGTTGTCCATGTCCGCCGTTCATCACTCCATTCGCGCCGCAAACGCCTGTGGTTTCCAGTCAAGGGTAAGCGAAACAATGGACGTCTTGCGGACATTCTACTCTGAGGTAAACGGCGTCGAATGGTACGAGCGGACACCGAATATGCGTAACAGACAATCTGTTGTGCTATGGTTCGTGATGTGGCTGCGCGATCCCTCACTGCCATGCACACAATCCCTCTGTCATCACGGGTAGTGGTACAAAGAGGGGGGGTGATCGGCCCCGTCGGTCCATCGTTTCCTCCTGCATCCAGAGATGACGTATCACAGTTGATTGGTTTCGTCCAACACGTAGACCGATTTCTCTGAAGGATAATCCGCAACCCCTATAGGTTACTATTCTTCCTCGGTCGAATTCAGAAACTTCGTCAAAAGACAGGTAAATAATAATAAACAGCTTAAGCACACAAAAAAAACAATCGCCGTTCTTCAAATCGCCAATCTGTTCTCCCCTTATATTGCGCTGGTGGGCGGCGCTACGGTCGCCCGTGATGTGCGTCGGCGCTATAATGCTAATGATTTGCATACTTTCCTCGCCGCCAACGCAAGATGTAAATTCACACGTCTGCATGATTTCTTCAGGGTGTTGCATTTTGTGTGGCCACTATGTATTTATTTATTTCTAAGAAAGCACAAATAAGCTAAGCGCTTTAACACAGCATTAATCAAGGCTATTCAGTAATTACTATACTTTAAAAATCCTCCTCCTCACAATTAATCTGAAAAACTTTTCTTCGTTTTTTTTTTTTAATTGAAACATGTATGACGAGCTCCTGTAGCCCAAAAAACACCTGAGAAGGCTCCCCACTCTCCAAACTTTCCCATCATACCAACGTAAGGACTTAAAGCCCTTGTACACGACAGGTCAAAGTGTACCGTCAGAAAGCGTCATTCTGGAAACATTACGTTAAAGCTTCATTTTATTTTATTTTTCTTTCGGAAGTCTGGCAGATTGGCGGGATTTTTCATAAACAAATAAATAACATAAGAAAAAATTCATTAAAAAAAGGATTAGTGTTTTTTGATTTAATATCAAATAATGCCGAAAGGAGTTATTATTTAGATGAATAAATGTATTTATATGTATATATACTTCTTTTAACATTCGATTTGACTATTAAGTTTTTATAGTGTGTGGCGTCGCCTTGTAAACTATATATCAAACTCTGAAATGGGGATTTTAAGTACCTATTAAAAAATGAAAATTAATGAGTATAAAAAAAATGCCCTTTCATATAAAAATCCCATCATAATTATCGCATAATTTTTAACTTTTAGCATAATTTAGAATTTTAATGCTTATTATAATTATAAAAGGCTTGACTTATGCAAGGAGTAATTACTTTAAAAGCTTAAGCACTTAACACACGGTCCTCTCACGATCGTACTTATTGAGTTCCTATAAATAATTCTTTGGATAATTATTTTAAGATAATAAAAAAAAAAAAATTCGCAACGAAACTACTCTCATATGCTACTGGGACTCAATCCACCGCAAATACGCAATTTAAGTATTCTTTTTTTCTCTCTATCGTTTCACAAAATACATATTTTTCTAAAAACTTTTGTTGTTTTTTTACTTCACTTAACGCAATTAATTATGAATTTGCATGATAAATTCTGCTTGGAGTTTGCTTTGCATGTTAATAAGAAAAATTAAGAACCATTATAAAACTTGATTTTTTTTTTTTGAAAAGTCTTGGTAAAAAAATCATAATTGCTTAACTGTTCTCTTTTTTTTTTTTAAAACTACACGTCTGTTCACTTCTTCTACAGATTAGGTTCATTAATTTTAGAAGAAAATTAACCTTAATAGGAGGACTAAGCCGAAAAATATCACAAAAATATAAAATGTGAGAGAGAACCTTTTTTTTTCTCCCTTCGTCTTTTTATATTATTCAGTGATTAGCACAGGAACAATTTCTCTAATTAACGTAAAGGGCGATGCTTGTTCCAGCTGCCCGGTACCCAAGGATTACTTTTTTTCTTCTCCTCTACCCTTGGAGTTTAATCTCTGGCATTTTTTCAACCCCATTCTCTTGCCCCAGCAGTATAATTGCATAATTTTTTCCAGCTTTAAATGTTACAATTAATCATTTTTCATGACGATTAATTCTCGTTTCTCTGCTTTCCTACTCTGCGTCGTTATAAAAACTGTTCAGAGAGTAAAAGAGATAGAAGGGGAAAAAAGAATATTATTTTTTATAGCCCTACCCAGAATTATAAAAACAGCTACACGTCAGGGTAAATTTATGCTCCAACGTTTCGTGCACGTTAATTTTTTTTCCTGTATGGTACTAAGGGTTATTTTTATTACTGCAAGAAAGCTGATTAAGAATGTGATGAATAATTAAAATTAATGGATATGCCTAAGTTTTAAGCCTGACAAATGAAAACCCGTATTTAAGCATCTTATTTCGTAGGTATACGTTCCAATTCGCAGTCGAAAGAATTAAAAAAAAATATTAGAAAGAAAAAAAGTTTTTTTTTTTTTTTGTTATAACTATGATGATGATGAGATGTAGAAAGCGTAGCATGGATATGGCGTATATGTTCGCTCTTCTTAAAACAAAAAAGAATGAGAGTTTTAATGAAGATGAAATATCTAAGAAGTCATTTTAGAAAATTTATAAAGTGCCTTTTTTTATTTTTCTTAGAAAGAGATTAAAGTATTATGACTGGAGATTACTTTTCACCATGAAAGCTTATTACAAGCAAGCAGAAAAAAACGAAGTATCCCGTGAAGTTACTTTCTACAAATTTAAATGAATCAGTAAAAATAAAAAGTATTAAAACAGCACACATATGTATATTTGTATTGCATGCTGTAGTCTAGTACTCGTACTATACTTTAAATTGACTAAATTGATGCTAACATATATTACAAAGATTGAAAATGTTTCCATTTTTTTAAAATAAAGTTTTTAATAAATAACTATTAAGTGTTACACACACTGGCCAATGAATTATAAACCATTGAGATATGTTTTTGAATGTGTACCAGAGATAAAATATGCAAATTGTTTTTAATGACATGGGTTATACGTGGTTAGAATTCTAGTACAAGTTTGAGGTACGAATGCTTTTAACGATGAATAAAAGTAAAATGGAAAAAACGACAGATCTTTCTCCTTTGAAAAAGGGCTTATTGTTGGTGCCCATTCAGCAGAAACCTCGATTTTGAAGATAGCAAATCTCACTGGGCTCTCAAAAGCAGCCATATCAAAAGTTTCCAAAAATTAAAATCAGATCCCACAGTCCTTTTCTAGAAGACGTAATTGTGGTTCGAGCAGTTTTACAAGAATGTGATCGACGTCGTCTCCACCGAATTGTACGACGAAACAGGGACTCTACTGTGCTTCAACTGACACAAATCGTCAAACAAGACTCTTTCCAAATGATTTCAGTAGAACATGGGAATACATAATCGGGTGCCTGCGAGGAAATCACTCATTCCTGCTCGAAATGCAAAAATTTGTTTGCGATGGGGTCAGGAATGAGGACTCTGGACATCTGAGGATTGTGGTAGAATGAATCACGCTATACCTTATTTTGCACAGATGGAAGACGTCGAATCTGTCGAGAACCCCACGAAGCCATCTTGCCTTACTCGCCCTGTGCAAGGGTCTGATGGGAGTACCATGATATGAGGAACGTTCATCGAGTCCAGTGCATTGGAGCAGGTGGTCACCATACATTCTGGCATGGCCGCAATGTGGGCAGGCCTCATCAGCAGCCAGGCCAAGCCAGTAGAGGTATACTCCCAAAAAGTCATCTCCGGTGGTTAGGCGAAAGCGGGCAACAGCCTCGGTTCTCTAAAGGTGCCTCGGGATTGGTCCCACAGTGGTCAGAGTTTCCCATGGCTTTCAAGGCTCTTGGTCTTTTGGGTCACGATAGTTTATTTGTCAATGAATGTGGAAATAATACTTTTTGCTCTTCTGAGAGTCAAGGGAACTTCCGATTGAGACGACTTGGCTCCCTGCTTGGCTTTTTGGTCGGCTCTCTCATTGCCGGGGATCCCAACATGACTTGGGACCTGCTGTAAGGCCACAGTCCAGCCATGAGATTAGCTCCGCAATTTTAGTTCGGCACTGAATTGTTTTAGGGTAGTCAGTTGGTGTATTACTGCTTAAAGCTAAAATTGCAGCTTGGGAGTCTATGAAGAGGACAACTTTTGCAGGAACTAGTAATTGCATTGTAGCTTCGCAAACAGCCAAGACCTCGCCATCGTAGTTGGTGACGTTTTTTTTCCCATTGCCAATGAGCCCTCAAACAGCCAATAGAACCATCCCGCGCCATCTCCGTTTGTTTCTGGCAGGTATAAGCAGTCAGTGTAGATATGCAGCCACTCATTCGCTGGATATGAGTGGTTCCCTATATCTACACTAAAAATATTAAAATATAAAGAGCAATTTCCCAGTAAATTTCTTCATACATGAAAATGTTTCAGCTGATACAGATTTGTAAAAGTCAATTAATGTCAAAACACGAAACATTTCCTTCACACTGTTATCTGACTGCAAGTTTAAGCTGTAGCTCCTCAGGGACGGTATTAATATCAGCAGTAGTGGGCAGGGACGTCTTAAGACTCTTTGAGGCCCTGGGCCCAGAGAAATGTTAAGATTTTTTATCCCTGGGCCTCTATGCAAAAGTAGGCCCTACTTGATATCGTTAAAAGTAGACAGTATATAGAATCCATTGTCAAATACTCGTCCAGATGGTAATTTAAAACAAATGAATGTGCACCACTCACAATCTCAAAAACATAGGCACAAACCGGCTCGATCAATAGCCACATTTAGACTAAATGATTGTTTATGGTATTAGTTATGGACAATGTTCTTCCCATAATAATACAATCTGGCCACATTTGCCAGTTGACACGCTGTTTGGAATTCCCTGTTTTTCGGAGAATATATACGGGGATAATATTTAATCATTAAATTATCCGGATCACGATTTTATTAAGACAAGAGTCGAGAACGAAACGAGGCCTCCCACCGAAGGCGAGCCCAGTTGGACCACGCCTTAAGACATCTCTGGTAGTGGGGTAACAAAGAAAATTGAATTTAGACTCAATTTTTTTTAAATTCAGCGCTCTTGAGACCTTGTTCTCCAAACTCTGCAGGTGATCTCTTTGTAAAAACACCTTAAGTATTTTGTTTTCCTAATAAAGGAATTGTGTTTTCCAAATAGTGAAAAATACAAGACAAATCTTTGATAGCGCACGGGGAAAGAAATCTCGATTCAAAGTGGATGTTCTGATTTCCTTGGCGACCCACTATTTACCCATCCCTGGTCTACAAGATTGTATGAAATGGAGAGAGGTAAAATGAGGAAGTAAATATATAAACAAACTGCGCATTTACACAGACGGTAGTCGTTCGGATACGGGTAGAACAGGGAGTGGTATATTTAGTAACACTTTCGGGAGAGTGATGTTAAAATGAGCATCAGGAATTCTGACCCCTGTTCAGTCTTTAGATTGGAACTCATCGCTATCAGTGGTGCTCTCGATCATGCTCTCAACTCTAATAAGAACAGTATCTGGACCCTGACAGACAGCAGAAACTCCATCTAGTATTTGAAGAATTGGCCAAAGATTATGGAGAGTACCGGTCTAGATATTATATCCAAATTGGCTAGGCTTGGTCAGAGGAAACAAGTGTGTCTTCAGTGAATACCATCGCATGTAGGTGTGCCAGGGAACGAGGCAGGTAGGGGTTGTGATCTCCCTAACCCCAATTCATCTGCCTTGAGCCATTCTGAAATTCATTCCCTCCACAAATCTAAAATGAATCTGACTTGGCGAAACCCTCCCACTAACCACTGGTATGCAGCTAAGAGTCCTGGTCTATTTCTACAGTGCGGGAGATCCAGGGCTCTTCAAACAGCCTTGGCGCGCTTTGGAAGCGGTCACCTGCGTGGTATGACCTTTGTGCAGGGGTTAAAGTCTTTCTTCACCTGACCCTGCTCTCTCACTGCTTCTCCTGCTCATCTTCTGGACTGCTGGGGCATTTCCCTGGGACAGTTGTTTGAAGATCAAGACCTGGTTTGTGACATTCTTATGAGGAAAGGTCAAATGGACTTGGTGTAAGCTTTCCTGCTCCAAGGGGATTTTAAACACAAATTGCGCTAAAATCAATTGTATGATAATTCCCAGTAAATATTAAATAAAACTTTTTTTTTTATCAAGGAGAACAAAATATTATCTGCGGTATCTTCCGATATCTCGGATAACTTAATTCACATACAGCTTAAAATAACACAGCTATAAATATTATCTTATAATTTTAAATAAATAAACTACACGTTAAATTTGTGAACTACGTAATAGGATTAAAACAAACAAATAGATTCAGGATTTGCCTTTCATATTTCTCGAGTGGCAATTCTTCAACAACAAAGAAAAACAGCGGAGGCATAATTATATTAGCAGCACATTCTCCGTGTTCGATACACAACAGAGAATAAATAAATTACCATTAAATTTCCAATGAAATATTTATATCCGAGCCTTCCAATTCGGATGCCGCTGTCAGTTATGGAAGTAAAGTAGTTTCTGCAAATTTCCTCCAACGTATCGTTGTCTTTGATGATGAATGGAAAAACACCATAAAACGATATTTTAATCGTGTTTAATGACATTTCCCCTCGGCACCATAAATCACAGGAAGAAAATTGGACCCTTTCGAGAAGAAGTTTGTTCATTTTTATCGATTTTAACGCGCAAAAGAGAATTAAAAAAAAGCACAAAGGGGGTAGATACCATTTTTTCATACCATCCCCACACTCACAGGTCGGAAAAGAAATTAGCGTGCACAAAAAAAAATAAAAGAGACATAATTTTTTCCCTCCCCTTAACAATTCTTTTTCGTCTTCATTTAATTATATGCTTCTCAATATTCAGTGATTGGAATTTGACATAAAAATTAGTCTCGTATTATCGTTTGAAGAGAATTATATTTCTTAGAAGAAGTTTCTTTAAAAAAATTATGTTACATGGAGGTACTTCAAGACCTGTAATTACGTGATGCATTTATTTTAAGTACTCGTCTTTTTTGCTGAAGAGGCTATATCCTTTTTATGCTTCGAGAGACAGTTTAATCCCCCTTTTGCCACAATGAATGTCCACTTGTCTGCAAATAGAGTAAAAGATCCCTTTTTTTATTACTGTTAATTTCGCTATATGTAGTAATTTACAATCGTTTCGGCACCCATAAATATGCAAAGTAAATACGGAAATGTCGAAAAGAACGGATGGTATATTTACAAAAGATTAGATATTCGTACAATAACGATGATGATTATGCGATGTGTAGCAATTGATTTTTATTCCTGTTCGTTGAAGTATGAAGAGTATGATTCAACCCCCTCCAACAGTTAAAGTTGTTATTGAAGAAAGAACGAGAAATTTCGATTGGAGAAGCACTAACTTGTCTGTTATGCTCATTTTTATTTTATTGTTGTGATAAAAAGGATGATTCGTTATTTCACGTTACACTACCAAAAATGAATTATAATGAAAATGGCTCAAAATGTTATGCCTTCACGCACATTGAGCGGTTGTCAACTAGAAGTCTCGTAGCAGGTGAAATTGATAGAGTTCGTTCGATAATTGTGTTTGATTGCTAAATAATAAATATGGGGGGAAAATCGTTAATGTCAAGTTTCGTTATCTAACGGTAAGTTACTCGATCACATCTTGCGAATCATTCGAATATATATATATAAAAAAATGTCAATTTATTCACTGTGATCTAAAATTATTACAAATTACCGTCGTTAAAATACAGCCGGAATTGAACGCGCAAGCTAATATAATGCATCGATTTTCAAATCAGAAAAAGTTTTGAAACTTGCTGCGAAAAAAATAAATAAGTAAAACAATTTTATGAATGATGTCGCTTTTATTTTTATATCATAAATAAAAATGAAAAATTATTAATCAATTAATTCTAAGTTATATTACTGATAAATTTATTACAATTATATTTAAGAAAACACGGGTTGGAGTTTGAATTTTAAAACGAAAATCTTAAAATATGAAAATCTGATCATATAAAAAACTATTTTTCTTCCTTTTTTTTTTAACAAATCTAAATTCTGTTAAAATTTTTATTCCACGATTTAATTTGCACGTGAAGACTAAATTTTTAGCACCTTTTTATAAGCTTCACTTATATGTAACGGAATCTTTTAACTCTATTTTTACGCACTTTAAAAGATCAAATTAATTCGAAATTTTGCTCACTTGTCTGGAAACGATGACAATGCAATAATTTAATAATTTTGTTCCATTGCCCTCATCAGGAATAACGATTTCCCAATTTCAGATCCAATCCCGCTTCTGGCGACTAATTTCAGATCCCGATTTGGCAACTAAAAGATTAAATTACAACTTAGTTCGATTAACTAAGAATATAAAAGAGTGTTTTTTAGTTTTTTTTAAACACAATTTATTTTTATTATTACATTATGACTCTAAAAATACTCTTAATTGGATTTAATTTACGTCACATTCTGAAACAAAACGAAGACTATTGGCGACGGAACTTGTAATTTTGAACCACGGTCAAGTGACTGTCACCTGAACTGTGTGGCACCTTCCTTCTTCAAACTTCCCCAATGTAAAGACTTTAAACCTCAATAAATTTAACATGCTCCAGTTCCTCTACACGGCAGGTCTTCAGTTGCACTAAATTTCGAAAACGCAACACGACAACGTCAGCTACCAGTCCGTGTGTGCGTGCGTATGAATCTATGTATGTGTATATACATATTACACTCGAAGACGAATCAAATATGTCAACAAATTTTTTTAAATAGATTTTTCCGAAATAGTACTGAACAAAATTACATCTTTGTTATTTTTCATTTTTCTATGCATCATCTTTCTTTTAACCCTTTATCTACCACATTATGATTTACTGCAGTTTTTTTCATGCAGTATTCTTTTTTAATCACTGCATTGAAAATTAAGGGATATACATAAACAAAATGCTGAACTTTGGGAAATTTAATCCGTTAGAGCTAATTAATTAATTAAAGATATTCAACTGCAAAATTAATTATGTACACGTTCACTTAAAATAAATAGTCAAATCATTTTTAAGATCGTCATTAACTTACAAAAATAAAATAAGACACTTACCTTTTGACATTAAGTACTTTTTCGGAACAAAAATGACAATATTCGAGATTCGATCAAAATGCCATCTGAACACGCAATTTCTGCTTAAACCTATTCGCCTTCCCCGCTAAAATACTCATCATAGAACACGTACTGCCATATATCTTGGAAGAGTGGATTTAAAAGAATATTCTTGCTAAGTATCGTCAGAGTATTTGTAAAAATGATTATTCTATGTAATTTTAAAGTGAGTGGTACTAATAAGTACCATCGGCAGATAAAAGGTTAAATTATATAAGGTTTTTTATTAATATATTAGGAGTTGTTGTTTTTTTTCATTCCTATATAATAAAAACAAGTTAGAAGTGTACGAATTCTCCTATTTTTTCATTCTACAAAAATCTTTCTTTTCCTAATTCTTTGAAGAATCAAAACAATTGGTGGTCTGAGAATGCTAAGTCCGGATTTCAGAAAGGAAGGACACTCGAGTGATTTTCAGGGAAGTTTTTCTGATTTTGCTTGTATTGCACCACTATTTGAAGTCTTGCGTTGCTTTGGAAAAGAACACATTGCAGATTACAATAAAATCTCCTTTGAACCTTCTCTAAAAATTCACGATAGAAATTTGAATTCAGTGTTTGTCAGTCATGAAGAAAATCTAAATTCACAAAGCTCTGTGAATTCCAGAGATAACTTTTCCAACAGATAATCGAGTTTTTGCTTTTTAAGTGAAACAGTTTTCACTTTCTTTGCACTGTTCCTTAGTGAACTTTATTTCAAAGATGTAAATGATGCTTTCAGTTTTCAACACAATTCACGGCAAAAAAAATCTCCTTCAGGTTCATAGCTACCTAAAAGTCTGACAAAATTCTGTTCTTACTACCTTTTGGTTTGCATTCGAAATTCGAGAGACATCCAAATTACCATGATTTTACGAAATTGCAACTTATACCAAATAATAAATTACACATTTTCATATCTTATTCCCATTTTGTTAATAATTTTCATGACATTCATCGGTCATCAAGAGTAAAAACCCGAGAATTTTCACTCCAGTAAAGACTTGTTCTCGTTCGACGATTGTAACTCAAATTTTCAACTGCTTCATGCCTATTTCTAAACACTTTGCGCACCTCGATAAAGCATCCTTAACGAAATGGCCATTTAATCTGTACCAATTTTCAACAAATTTGATGTTTATAATCGTTAAAATTGTACTAAAGATTCGATGCGAAACTGCAATACATACTTTGTGTGTACTCACCATGACAGTGACTAAAGAAATAAACACGTGAAGAATGAAATTATACCAAACGATTATTTAAACTTTAAATTAATTTATTTTATGAAATAAATTGAATAATTTAGCATACTTACAATAGAAAAATATATATAAATCGTCTGCAGTATATATATTTATAATTTTATTCAAGACTAATTTAGCGATATATATATATCAGAAAAAAATTTTAAAAAGAATTCAGTCTGCAGATTTAACTTAATTTCGGCTCTTTACCGTACTGTGACGATTTGCGATTGTTCATCCCGAATTGCGATAAACTGTCTTAACGGAGGAATGTTCGTTACCCAGCAGTGGAGTAAGAGTGTATTTACGAGAATATGCTTCACATATTGCGGAAAGGTATTTCCCTTTTAGAAAGAAACATTATACGTGGAGTCCATTTTTTTTTTTTTTTTTAAATATTGCGTAGTTTCGAGAATATTACGATATATTCTGCCGAAGAAATTTATACTTAAACTGCACCAGAGTACACGTTGACAGAGGCGTACACAGGCTTCTCTTGTGGTGGGGGGGGGGGTACATTCTAAAAAACACGTTTGCGAAAGCACCAAGGCGTAATCTCAGTGGTAAAAATTAAAAATGTGTTAATATATGGAAGATTGAACCACCAACTCCCCTCACCCGTGTACGCCACTGCATGTTGATAAAATTTTTCGTCTAATTTCATCGACATTCTGTACGTCAAATAAGCTTTACTGACACGAATTTAATTTTTCATAGGTTCTATTATGCTAATTTTTCATCAAGTTTAATGAAATAGTTGTTAAAATGTTACTCACAATTGAAGTTCCCTTTAAGACAGGTTGATATTTAAAATCATCATCAAAGCGACAAACCAATTCAGTTGTCTGAACTCATCACCATTTCATCTTGTCGAATTCCAAATTTTAAACACAAGAGAAATCTTTGAATTTGAAGCCACGGTTTCCAAAAACAACGCGGTTTAGAAGTATTTTGAAGAATACAACTCACAACGGATTTGTGTGTCGAGGAGAAAATTTAAGGATCACTGAATTAGCCGATTGATACCTTCGCGCTTTGCTACTTTATTTTTTCAAATTATTTACAAAAATATTTCGTGATAAAATTTATCAAAACAAAATTAAAACTTATGTATGGCGTTGTTAAGAGAGCTTGAAAATAGCCTTCACAGAAAAATTTTCAACTCCTGACATAAATATTTAATAACTACTTTTGTTTCATTTTTATCCTCCAGATGGCAGCACGAAACAGAAATTTTGTGACTGATCAATATTCATTGAAGTTCGTATCAATCAAATGAAAAAAACGTAAATACAAAACCAAAAGGTACAATTAATACATTATACTATAGTATTTTCTACATTTTGAGAGACATTGAATTGCACTGACTTTTAAAATATGTATTCAACAAGATATTTGAAAATTTTAATCAATTCTTCTGTCTCAACAAATTATAATTTAATATTGGAAAACGCTTATAAACTGCAAGTCAGTTTTTAAAAGCTAACTAATCTTCAAACCCGTGTAAACAAATATACGAATTAAGAAAAATACAGCAAAAGTAAAAAAAACTTAAAATGTATGTTATTTAAAAAAAATTAATATATATATAAATATTGAGTTTCTAAACTGCAAATGAAAGGTGTAGTTTACTTTCTTTTATTAATGCTTTTATTCTAATAGTACGAAAAATAGAGTTAGGTTAAAAATGCGGTTTTTACTGAAAATGAGAAGTTTGAAAATTGTCTATTAATTGCACTTTGAAGCTACACGAAGGCTAGTTGTGACGTTTCTCGTAATTTTGAGCTATGGTTAAGTGATGAGGACGGTAGGTGAACTAAACTCCAAATATCCATAGCACACCAATGTGAGGACTAAGCCAGGGCAGATTTAATGGATATCAGTCTCTCTACATGGCAGGTTTTCAGTGGCATCAGGACTCTACAGAAAAAAAGATGGCAAGAAGTTTGAGAAGGGAAAAAACAATAATAAACAATTTCCTATTAGACGTATTTCTTATTATACCTTCACCTTACATTTGCAGAATGGATGCCTACATGAAATGTGTATTAAAATAATAATTATCTAGCTAAATTGTTTTTAATGTTTGAGCCTTAATGTACACAATGTAATGGATTCGACAATTTTTCGAAACTATATTTTCCTAGTACTTTGCACATAGCTATCTCTTTTTGAAATCTAATGATGATAAACAAATACTCATTATTTGCACTTACTTCAGTAAACTAAGAAATAGATAAAAATTTTATGACGCGATTTTTTCAATTTATTTTAACTTAATATAAAAAAATTATTTCATCTTGCATGGTTTAATTAATATTACATTAGAATAAGCTAAACTGAACCAAAGCTTTTAATACTAAGTCATGGTCCCATGATGATGATGATGATACATGAGCCGTATATCATCTTTTTAACTTCTCCACATCACAACATAGCTCAATTAGGCTTAACATGAAGCAGTGTTTCCGATATTTACATGATTATATAAGGTGATTATCTGGTTGTTAGAATACATCTTTTCATACAAAACATAGCTTTCAAAGTCCTCACATTGGTGCTGTGTGGAAGTTAGGAGAATGAGAGCCAGTTCAGGTAGTATCCTTGAACTTGAATCCATTTTTGAAAGGTCCCTTACCAATAATTGAGACTCTTTTTCTAGTGGGGCATTAATTAACCATCATTCAAGCCATGTAACACATATTTGTCATAGAAATCTACAACGATTAAAGATGTCTAGTTGAGATCTAATGCATACTTTTCAGATACAGTTTAATATCTATATGAAGGCATATATTGTTGCACTAATTATCAATAAAATGTTATGGATAGATAAAATTATTTGAAAAAAATTTAGTCAAATAAGAAATATTTGGGGGGGGGGGTATTATTTATATCATCATTTGGGAAATTAAAAACTTAATTTTAAAAAATTCCATTCTTATTATTCACTTTATTACTAGAGTTATATCTATTATTTTTTTTAAAAAATTTAACAAATACTGATACGCTTTTTTACGTTTATTAAAAAAATACTCTCAGATTTCTTTAAGGGAATTTTTTTATAGCATCATGTATGTGTACGTACAACTAAAATGAGTTTAAAACTCTCTGCATGCTGTATAAATATTTCTAAATTTGTTAACACAATTCCTGTATTGTTAAAATGAAATCTAAAAATGGGACCCATTAAGAAAACATTGTTATGCCTGAGTAGATTTCATAAATACTGCATAATCAAAATACAATGAAATTAAATATTTTTAATACATGTTTTGAATATCATTTTTTCAACTTGAAAAATGGAATATAAATTGCTACATGAGCAACATATACAACATTGCATTAAAAAATACAACCTACTTTTGGAGATGGAAGAAATGATTATTTTGAAACTTGTATTGAGCTGAAAATTTTTCACAGAAACAAATAGTTGATTAGTAAAACAAGTTAGTTCAATTCCATATTTCACTTTAGCATTTTTTTATACCAAGGTAACACTATATGAAGTTCATTAAATTAGATTTCATGCCAAATTTGTGTGAACTTCGTAATATATAACTCACAATAAGTTTAAAAGGGCTCTAATTTGTAGCATGAATTATTAGTGTATTCAATTCAAATTAATAAATTCTAGATGCATTCAACTGTTCAACTCAGCTTCAATCATCACAAATATCTTAACTGATTCAAGAACAAAAATCTTGGTAAATACTTTTGTTCCAATAATTTTTAAAAATTCCATTACAAATTGCAATTTAAAAATTACAATTTAAAATTTGTTGAGTTTTAGTCCATTCATAACTCATAACACTTTTTACAAACACTTAAGAAACGCATTTAGAAATATGTTTTAACCATATTTATGCACTGTCATTCATCTTACCTATTACATGAATAGTTTTTGAAGACAATGTTTTTCAAAAATGACTTTAGAGTGATAATTTTCTCCATTCAAAATATAAAGACTAAACTTCATCAACACAATATGTTTATACATCAAAATGTCTCCTCACTTTATTTCAGTATAGGAACACAACAAATATGTGTTACAATGTAATTTGTAAAAAAAGAAAAAGATAACATGTACAAACAAAGTAATTATAATAAGAAATAAGTTGTTTTGATGTATTTTATATTTAAAATATGAGACATATTATATGTTATGTACTGTTAATAATTTATCCACATTGTATTTCATTGTTTGAACTTAAAATTTTTATTTACTACATTCTGATTTCAATTAATAGACCATAAGTGTACTGTAACAGATTTTCAACATATATTTATTTATTTCCCTTAGTCTCTTATCAGGCAATGCACAATAGGAATGTTGGTTAACATGTCATCAAAGGATTTTCAAGACATTGAAGGTAATTACATTAAAAAAAAACAAAATAATTCAGTAAAAAGGCTAAATTCAAATTTATTTTATATTAATATATATATAACTATAGACTTAAATTATTGAATTATGTTTTCTATTCCCAAAGAAAGAGATGAGTAAAATATTTTCTTGAGTTTCAAGACTGATGCATTTATATTTAATCAAACCTCCATTTAACAAAGTCTTTAAATCCCGAAAAAAAGTTCGCTATTTGGAAAATTCGTTAAATAGGGATTAATCTCTTAATATACTCTAGGAACTACATAAAAAATTTTAAATTCATAAACGCTATGTATTATTTAAAAAGTAATTATCCACACTTTTTTTGAAAATTATCTATTCATTTTATGTATCTTACCCATCAAAAAGAAATCTGTAAGGAAAACAAGAAAAAAACTGACTTCATCCAGAAATATACTGTATTTTCAACTTTAAAAAATAATTTCATATTAAAAACTAAAGAATCTTTTAAAAACATTTTGTAATTTTAAGCCTACAAGTAATTTAAAACACACATTATATTTATAACCAGTAATTTTAAGCAGACACTACCGCATGCATCCTTAAATTTAATTAATGATAAAATCTGTTAGTTTTATTTGAGCTTTTTTGTTTGAAAATTACGATCATATTTCATTGCTCCTAAGTGAGTTAGGCACCTAGTAATACCATTTCAAGGTCATTGATCATCATAACATGTGCTAAACAAGAGAATAATTTGAAAAATGTCCTGAAAAATTTTAAAAATAGGGAGAAAAAAAAATCGAATTACAAGAGAAAAAGTTTGATATATAAAAAACGCAATTCGCTATTTGGAGGTCATTTTACAAAGAAAAGAGTAAAATGTTCTACTTCCAGGACGAAGTTCACAAAATAGAAAAATTCTTAAAATAGAGGCTTGTTATACAGAGGTTTGACCGTATATTTATTTAGCAAAAAAAAACTATATTTATAAATTTTTCAAAAAATATTTCGGTAATATAAAGAATAGGTCTTTAATAAATATAAATATTGAAAAGGTATATTGTTTATTGGAGTTATTCTCATCAAACATCACCATGAGACCTTTCATTTCTGTAATACTGGCTCATTTTAATAGATTCAAACAATGTTCTAAAAATTAAGTTACTTTTGTCCAAAATTAAATTGAATTGTAAAAAATTATAAATGTGATTTTACACCCAAAAAAAATTGTTTATTTAACTGTTTAATATTTTTAGATGATTTGGATCAAGCTATCTGTTCTTTCCTGACTTGCGATAAGTATTGGGATGACTTTGATTCTCATGTGAGTATTTTTTTCAGTGTATGCATTTATGACATAAATTATCTATGCGTGCATGACTTACTTATTGACTATCCTAATAAGATTTGAAACCATTACATGCAAAAGCAAACTAAAAACAAAAATTATACAAAATAATAAATTTCAGAAATTATATCTTTTGGAAAACGCTAGTCACAAAAGCAAAAATTCCTTAGTGAAACCAACATTTTGGCCAAGTTTCTGATTGCATAATTTGATTTCCTCCTAGTTTATACAAAATGGAATTCAACACGAAAATTCTTGAGATGTGTACACTGTATTTGCACAAAAAAGAAAGGAAAAATACATTATTTCTTCCCTACCCTTGTGTGTGTGAGGTGGAGGGGGAGCTATAACAAAAACATTTTATTTTTTTTAAAACAAAAAGTTTGCAATTCTTCCCTCCCCCTTTTTAAATTTATTTAATTCATAATGTTGCATCAATAAAATTCACAGTCTTTTTTTGTCATTAAAAAATATTTATTAAATTCAAAGTTTACAAGAATAAGTATGAAAAATTATAATTGATATTTTTTTACCTACATATTATTGCTTTCCTTGCAGTTGATACAGTTTTGGAAGTAACTGGAATAATTGCAACAAAAAAATAAAGCAACACAATAATACCTTCCAATTAAATTCACTGTTTTCAATTCTTTACAAAATAGTAAGAAATCTGTAAATGATTTTTAAAAATAAGAGAAGAAAATTCTGTTTTAAAATGATGATTTAAAACAATCTCATGTAAGCAACGTCAACCTTAATGCACAAAATTATTCAAGAGAACCAAATTTTCTTATTTAAATTCCCAAATAATTATTGATGCAGTTAATATTTACTCAACAAATACTGTTATATTAAATGATTCACAAAAATATTTATTGCTAAAATCTATTTTCCACTTTAACAAACTATATGAAATCTTGACTCCTCCCATATACGTCTAATTATTGTATATAATTCTAATCATTGCATGTAATTCTGATTATTCTATGTAATTCTTATTCTGAAGCATATCAAATTCAATGGATTATGCTTTTATTTATTTATTTTTTAACACATAATTTCTTTGACAAAAAAACATTTTTAATAGTTTTCAAAAGCATTGAATAGAAATAATTTAATTATTATATTATATATATACATATTAATCAATAATAAATAATTAAATAGAATATTAAAACAAATAATAAACATAAAGACAAGAATTTTTTTTAAAATCTAACAATGCATAAAATAGTATTCATTAAATTAAAAATATTAAAGTAAACTATTATATGAATTTTAAACTATAGATCATGTTGTATTTACTAAATATTTCACAGTATATATATATCATACATAATTTATTTAGAATTAAATACATAGATAATAAAAAATAACTTTAAAAAAATTCAAAGAAAAAATAAAATATATAGTATGTATTAGTATAACACATATAATTATTCTATTTGCATACGATATAAATATCTCATTACTAATATAATTTATCCATACAATAAGATAATGTACATTTTTTCCTGATGTAGTTATTTTCTAAACACAATTATAAATACTTATTCATAAGGAATAAATAAAATACTTTTATTTACAAGGATTATTCCCAATAATATAAAATATTTCAACTTGTTAAAATATTTTCTTTTTGTTTTGACACAGTGACAAAAATGTATAGCAAAAATGTTGAAGTACTTACCTTATTTGTTTTTATTTTAAAAAACCATATAATCATTGTCCTGAAATCAGCCATCACCTATTTTCTACCAACTTATTTTAACAAAAATAAATTCAATATTTTTATAAAAAAATAAATTACATTCCATTTCAGATTCATCGAGTTCCAGTCCTGGTCATTACAATTCTTGGCTTGATTGTCATCAGCTTGTTTTGTTTTTGTTACTATGGCCTCTGGATCTTGCTTGAGTAAGATAATATTTCCTGTACCTGAAAAGAAAATTTTATTTTTTTATATTCCCCATTTGATTAAATATTTATTATGCTTGATGAATTTTGAATTTTTTCTTTTTCTTCAAGGAAAAGTCCAATTACTAACAGTCAAGCTTGCTGCAACTGTCAGAAATCGTCTGAAGTCCGATACCGACAAAAACTCCACAAAAGAAAATATAGACAAAATTCTCCCGGATTCCAGTTGCTTCATAATTCACCTGAATTTCCTTCAAGTCAAAATTCTCCTGAATCAAATTCACAATATCCGCCTAAATATTTTTCAAGACAAAATTCTCCTGAATATTGTCAAAGAAAAAACTCCCCCGAGTATATCTCTAGAAAAAATTCTCCTGAATACATTACAAGACAAAATTCACCAGAATATAGTAATAGACAAAATTCCCCAGACTACATAAGTAGACAAAACTCTCCTGAATATATCACCAGACAAAGCTCTCCTGAATATATTACCAGACAAAGCTCTCCTGAATATATCACCAAACAAAGCTCTCCTGAATATGTCACCAAGCACAATTCTTCTGAATACCCTGCAAGGCAAAATTCTCCTGAGTACATTACGAGACAAAATTCTCCGGAGTACATTACGAGGCAAAATTCTCCTGAGTATATAACAAGACAAAATTCTCCCGAATATATTACAAGACAAAATTCACCAGAATACAATGCAAAGAAAAATTCCCCAGAATATGTCACAAGACAGAATTCTCCAGAATACATTGCAAAACAAAACTCTCCAGAATATGACAGAAGACAAAATTCCCCAGAATATGCCACAAGACAAAATTCTCCAGAATACATAGCAAGACAAAATTCCCCTGAATATATTAAAAAGCAAAGTTCCCCTGAATATATTACAAAGCAAAGTTCCCCTGAATATATTACAAAGCAAAGTTCCCCTGAAAATATTACAAAGCGAAATTCCCCGGAATATATTACAAGGCAGAACTCCCCAGAATACATTACAAGGCAAAATTCCCCTGAATACATTACAAGGCAAAATTCCCCTGAATATATTACACGGAAAAATTCCCCTGAATTCATCTCAAAGGAAAATTCTCCAGAATATTATTACAAACAAGCACCTAGAGAATATTTACAGATAAAAAATCCATCTGAATATAAAACTAACCATTCAAACGAATTACATTATAAACAAAGACCCAGAGAGCTTCAATGCAAACAAAATTCGCCAGAAAAAAAATTATCTCAAAATAACACAGATTTTCAGCCAATGGACAGAATACCAACTAGATGCAGTTGATAAGGTTAAAGAGAAAAAAAAATTTGATTGGTCAGAAATTTTAGAATAATTATTTTTGTATGAAAAGATTTTGGAAACCAAAAATTAGAACACCAAATTCCACGCTTGGTTAAACAAAACAACAGAAAATTTTCAATGAAATGCATTCTTTAAAACTATAAAAATGCTTTAATAAGAAAAATATTAAGAAAAGAAAATAATCCATGCCAATATGAAAAATTTCTTAATAGAATACAAAAAAAAAAAAAAAAAACATTTAATGAGTAAAAAGGTATATTATTAGGTGAAGTTTAGTTCTATAAAATAATTCTAAAATTCAGGAGAATTTTGTTTGTTCGCTATTTTCGTGAAAAACATTCACAACAAATGAGTTGAAACAGAACAAACTTTTATAATTATCACTTAATGCAATCTTTATTTGATCATTACATTAGAATAGGTCTTTCAACTTTCATATTTTCTAACACACACATCTACCACTTTTTCATAATCATACCTGAGCTTCTAATAAAATATTTTTTCATCAATTAAAAGAATGCCAAATCTTGCTTGATGCTTCAAGATAACTATTTCCAAAATTATAATTGATTAAAACATAATATTCTTTAACTATATATAAATAACTAAATTATCTGAGTATAAAACTACACAATTAAATCATGCAAAATATACATATTCTGATCTAAATTTTAGCTTCAAAAGTACAAATTTTTCTTTTTCATAATTTAAAAATTTAGAGATTTTCAAATATTAATAAAAACACTTAGAATTATTTTCAGTACTAAAAATTATATCCATAAAAATAAAATTTTAAAAAATTCTCTGCTATATGCTTAAAAATTTAATCTTAATTGCTCTAATATAGTATTTTCCAAATATATACATTCTTATTTAGCAATCTGCAACTACTTTGTAAAAACGTAGCATCAAAGCATCAAGTATAAAATTTGGCACTCTTTTCTGGTTGTGCTTTGAACTTTTCTAACATTTTAAAACTGATTTGCATGCTTCTGCAATCATTCAGAATCTCACAAGCACTGAGTGTCAGTTTTTTGAGATTTAAAACAATTATTTTTTAACATTTGCATTTTGTTATTTATCAAACATATTTCATCTGCAATCAAGAGACATAAAACATATAACATAAGTGTTCACAAGGTTTTCTTTATTAATTTTTTTCCCCTCGGCAGTTAGTACTACTAGGCATGTAAAAAACTATCAGAGGCATTATATAGTTAAGTCATTAACATGGCTTATATAATTACAAAAATTAAGTGTATAGTTTCAAATTAAAATTGAAAAAAATTATCATCACAAATCTTATAATTGAATAAACAAAAATCAATGTATCAATAATCAAAAAAAAAATTAGTCAAAACAAAACATTAGTGGATTGAGATATGATGTAAAGATAGGATAGTAACATATCACTAAATAGTTTCATATAAACAAAATTTACATTAAAGATGCTATATTATTAGCAATTGACTTAATGTTAAAAAAACATATCATAAAAATCAGATAATAAAAAATAAATTAGTACAATTATACTTAAAACAAATTTTTCAGAATAACTAATAATGAAATATTTTTGAAACTACATGCATTGTACTAAAATAATGGACAAATTACATGAAAAAGATATCTTTAATAAATTGAAAATAATCTTTTGAAATGAGTAAAATTTCTAAAAATTAAGGTGTTTAAAAAAATCTTCAGAAAGGAAATAACTGGACTGTTTTGTAACACACGTATGTATAGAAATTTAATATAAAAATGAGTGATTATGATTTATAAAATATAGTTTTCTTTCATTATTAATAAAGGTACAAAATACATAATATCTTTTCTTATCTTTTTCTTTTCAACTCATATAGTATTAATAACAATAGAGACTATTAGATCCTGATAAATAAAAGATTTTGTAAGCAAAATCCCATATATCCAACATTATAAATAGTAACCATAAAAGCATTCAAAATAAATTTCCTCATAATTGTATTTCATTTTCAAATGTTATTTTTTGTTTATCTTTATTATTATATAAAGAGATATCAACAAATTTCTGTAAAAGTACAGAATGGAACAGGTTTATCAATTGGTAAAATGATTAAAGGGTGCAGTTTACAAAAGAATGCAGAACATTTGTTGAAATAAATTTCTTTTGTTCAAAAATTTCATATTTAAGTTTATTTTTTACAATCTTTTTACCACAAAGCAGATTTTTCTTAATTTTTTATAAATCATTTATACAATTTATTTACCTTACTAATATAATAAATTAATATTTGATTTTTTTTTCAATATTTAGTTATTTAAATAAATTTTTTGTTCAAAAATTTAAAAAATATTAATAGTTGTCGAATGCTTTCATTCCCTACCTAACCCAACTAGCAAGAATTTAGAGTGGAGAGTGAATAATTGTTTTGATACCTCTATGAGTATATCAAGACTAAAGTATCATCCCTCCTCTTACTTTGTTCAACTGCCATAACACATCGAAACAAAATTAATTTCAGGTCTCTGCATTACTTTCAGATATATAAATATATCTCATTACATATTGCAAACATTATATTAAACAAAAAAAAAAGTATGTTAGTATAGTAATAAGTATTTATAAAAAAAATTTCAACTAAACTTTGATTACTTACTCATACTATGAACATGACACTTATTTAGATAGTAAATTTAATCGAGCAATAATTATTTGCAAAACATAAATTAAGACTTAAACTTAGTTTATGAGTTTGCTTTGATTTAAAAAAAACTATATTTTAACCTTAAATTTGCTAAGCAACCAGTTTATTTATAAACTTGGAAGTGTATGCAAAGTTTGTGGGATGGGTTGTTGCATATGTACAGAAACATAAAATGCTTGGGAATTAAAATCAAGTAACAAAATCTTAACAAATCACAAACATAACACTTGTAACAAATCACATAAAAAGTAACTAAAATATTAAATTCATACAAATTTTAATTGATATATATTTTATTTGAAAATGTTTATTGATGATTCTGAATAACCTCTTGACTTCAATAATAAGTTCATATCAATTCATGTAGTTTCAATACTGATTAATTTATTTTCACCCAAAAACAGTCCACAATTTCCTTTCTTAGTCAGAAAAAAAATTTTAAAAGGCTTCAGCATATTATTAAAACATTTTTGAAATTTCAATACTTAAGTACAAAATTTACAAGACTTTTACATAAAATAACAAAACCAATTTTAGTAAAAAAAAAATAAGATATCCATGGATTTTATAGACTAACAAAAGATTTAAGATTTGTGATGATATAAAAGAAAAATCAGAATTCTAATAATGAAAGAAATGAGTTTCAAATAGATAAACTAGAACATGACTTATACAGTTGAAATGAATAAATACAAAAAATGACAGGCTAAATTAAAATGAAAAAAAATATTCCTTAATTAAGTAACTGTAACATAATTAAAGCTGCAAAATTCAAAATTATGATTTAAAATGCATCAGTTATGATTTTTGATGATTATTTTAAGCATTAACTTAGCTTTGTGATCCACCGCACCAAATAGCAGCATTTCAGTTCATTAAAAACAAGCAAACTTTCTGTATAATATAATGCCTGTAATGCATTCAGCTCTAATATTGTCTGCCGTCCATTATTCCTTTTTCACCACACTGTGATTATGTATATGCATAACAATTTTTTCCCCATCATTAAAAATATTCCATCCTTCAAAAAATGGCTTGTTTGCTTATTCACCAACTACATACACAATTTATGATGTTCAAAACAAAAAATAATAATTATTAATGGTTTTATGTTTAAGAATAAATATTATACTTATAATTTTAGAATACATACATTCATTAACATAAAACTATTTATCTAAAAACATTTAGAAATTGCAAAGAAGTTGTTTTAATAATTCACTAGTTATACAAATTGTTACAAACAATTTCCACAAAATTTAAATATATTAAAACTAGTCAGAAAATATTAAAACTAGATTTATTTTTCAATGTGATGTCTGATGAAGAAAACACAAAACTAGCATTCTAAAAAAATCCTTAAATAATTGATAAAACAGATTTATTTATACATAAGTAAAAATTAACGGCAAACATTAATTTGATTTAACATAACGTATTGTTACAAAATTTATTTGATTATTACCACTTAAAAATTATTACTATCCATCTTCAACCTTTTTCTCGGCCCCTTAACTGCCAAGGAGAAGTTGCACAATTCGCTCCCTAGAGCCATCATTTTTCACACACGCATGCTCAATGCAATGCATTGGAGAAAAGAGAAGACCTAAATAACTTCTCTGAAATAAGTAAATATTTTGAATACGAAATACAAGTAAATAACACTGTCAAGGTCATTGTATTTCAGTCCAAAATTGTAATTTGGAAAGGCTTACATATATATATGCATGCACATGTATATATATATCAGTTAATGAACCAGCTCAGCAAGACATATATGTACATCAGCAGCAGTTAAAGAGTTAATACAGTGGAAATCATTTAACATGAACTAAGGATATTGAAATATTTTTGTGTTAAAAAAATTTGGTGTTAAAGGATAGTGCAAAAAAAAGATACACTCAACAAAATTGAGTTTATTAGACTTCATTTTATTTACATAGATGTGTATACATGCATCCATTTAATAAAAATCAATAATACAAAAACATTCACAAGACCTTAATGGAATTTAATACAAAATGTTCAAGCTTTTTGAAAAACAAAACATTTTTTGAGTTTTTGAAAAATGATCTGATATTTTCTCTGCATTGTCTTTTTTAGCATTAAATTGTTTGATGTCATCCATTTTTTCATTCATTTCACCATTGGAATATGCATATAAATAACTGTGCATACTTTCATGATACTCCTCATTAATGATGGCATGGGAACATTTATCATTTCATTTTTGTTGTCAGAATCGGCTCTCAATGATATTTTTTGAGCTTTAAACAAACTCTAAAATATCCTTGTCTGTCACAATTGGGGCTGTACACACATTATCATCCTCTACTGAAACTAATTCTTCCAATGATACAGTAGAACAGTCCAATAATACAGAAGCTTTCTCAAACATTTCATTAAGTGTCTGGTGTTTTCAGTATTTTGTTCATTCCCAGAAGAGAAATCTTTTCGTGCAAAGAGAAAAAAATGCATAAATTACATAGTAGCATGTCAGAACCATTGTGTTATTTCATGTTAACCGATATCTCGTTTCTTAAACGTTTTCATGTTAAACGTTGTTTCACTTTATCTTAATACTCACAAATGTACACAACACACCCTGTACCTTAATACTAACAATGATAAACTAATGATCAACTTAGAACAAATGGAGAAAAATTTCAATCATTGTTAACATTTTCTTTTTTTTTTAAATTCACTAACTATATATCTTTACACGTCATCAATATAATTTCTACTAGAAAATAATTCTGCTTAATTTGGCCTAATATTCTGAAAAATTACCTTTTATATGAATTTCAAAAATTATATTAACACTTATTTTTGATGCAACAATTCTGTTACAAGAAATCCTAATTTTTTAAGCATTACTTTTAACATGATGAAATTTAAAAGGGTTTTTTTTCTAATAAGAAAAATAGACATAACTCTGATTTTCAATTAGATTTAAGATGCATAATTTGTACAGGAAAGGTAAAATGTAATCATAAAGCTTAATATTCCCCTGATCTTTGAAGGTTTAATAACTTAATCATACCTTTTATATTAGAAATTGCCCAGTTCATTTTTGAAGGGTAATTACATATTAGTTCCAAATATATGTGATTTACAGTCAAAGATTAAATGTATGCCAGAAATTAATCACAAAAGATTTTACAAGTTACAACAAACTATTTGTTACCATTCTAAGGATAACTGCTGATCATTTTCCAGAACAAATTAAAATTTGTTAGGATATATCTAAGGTGGCAAAAGGTAAGAGGTTAATATATAACTTGATTGATGTTAGATTAACCACAAGTCAAAATTTAAAACCTTTAATGAATATGAATATTTTTAAATGTTTTCAAACATAACAAAACTGACAGGAAATGTATTTTTATTCCAATGATTCCTCTTTCTTGCTTAGGATTAGATTATGCCATTACTATTACATCAATTGCTTAAAAATATTATTTTTTTAAATTTCTTGGACCTTGTCTTTTATGACTTTTATTTCTTATTACCATAACATCCGGCATACAACATGCACCGCTTTATAATGCACACCTATACTTTCGAGCTGCAATTTTTAATTTTTTGCTATGTTTGCCCTATTATGTGCACCCTCTTTTTCATGAAGATATCTGAAATGCATATGCGCAATACTTTATATTTTGAAGTCATTTATACTAAGCTTTAGAAAAAAAATATTCCAGAACTACAGCCCTCAAAGTTCATCAGAAATGTCATTTCTTTTAAACAAACAGCATTTCGATACAGGTAGAAGCTTAATTTTTGCTTGCTCATCTTTTTTTTAAAGCTGTCATTTTCATCAGTGCATTCTTAAATTTTGATCCTATTTTTTGTGTTAAAAATGCGCATTATGGGCTAGATTTTATGGTACTGTATTAAGCAAGTCATAAGAACCTAAAAATTACAAAGGACTCTTATGTTAACCCAGAGGTTTTTACATTTTAGTTCATGGTTTAGCCTCAGCTTTTTCTTTCTTTCATCAACAAAGAGATATAAAATTTAATAAATTTATTTCCTTATAGTTATTTATTAGACTTTTATTACTGAATATGTATTTTGAATAGAGATAAAAGGGATGCTAAACAAATCAATGACTGATTTTCAAACAGTATTTAAAAAAAAGCTTTGAATACTTTTATTCATTTATTAATGTTTTCGATGCATAAAACTTTAAAACAGTACTCAGCTAAATAAAGAATTAGAAAGATAAACACAACCCACTGAATTTCAAATGCATTTGAAACAAGTTTAATTAACACTGAAAAGATAAAATCTGATCATAAAGCTGAATTTTCAACTGATCTTTGCTGCTCCTACAATTTTACTAAATCTTTTAAATCAGAAATTGCCCATATCATTTTCCACATTAATATTATTAAATCAATTTATATCTTGAAATTACATTTAAAGATAAATAATTTCTATTAATTTTCAACTTAAAAAAAAAAGATTTTTCTCTAAAGCAAAATTTCAGGGGAAACGTTTAAAAGGTTTGAAAAGAACTATATAATTGGCAACTGTAATCGAATGAGGCATTATAAAAATTATAGAATTCAACTTATAATTTTTAATTAGACTTTTAAATTAAATATTAAGAATGATTTTAAAAAACTTTAGATATAACTATTATGTTACAAAGAACAGTTAAAATTTGGATGCACATAACATTTTCATTTAAAGAATTCTAGAATTTTGACTGCTATAAATATTCAGCTGATTAATAATTTTTAGCCAGACTTTAACAATATGTTATATTTATAAGCAAAATATATAAAATATAGATATTGTATTCTTAGAAGGGGGAAATGAATTAAAGTATCAGAAGAAGCAAAAAAAATTGTAAGTATAAAAACATAATCATATTTTTTTATTTGTTTACTTTTCCATTATTTATAAAAATATATTACCAATAACAAAAGTCCTATGTAAATGTTTTTTAATAGAGAGGATAAACAAATATTCATCCAAATATAAATCTTCTTTATTTAAATTTACTTTTTAAAAGGTATATTTTCAATAATTTACTGAAGAAATCCAATATTTTACTATTTACTATTTGTATTCAATTAGAAAACAGTTACATTTAAAGAAATGTATATAGTTTTAGAGGATTTCATATAATTTTTAAAAATTGCATAAACTGTGAAAAAACATTTCAAATTTACAGAAAATGAATAAATTTGTAAAATACTGGAAAATGTAGTTAATTATCCTTTTTATCCTACCATAACCCATAAAGTAGATATTGAAATTAAATCTGGCATTTTTGCAACACTAAATATGAAAGTTTTACATCTTTAAACTTCTTAATGAGATAAAACCTAACAATGAAAATTAAGATATGAATTCCAATTATTGAAAATAAAATACTGATGCCTCTTTAATGTGTGATAAAGTTAACAATTTTTTACTCATTGTGGAAATCAATTAAAACAATCAATAAGACTATCAAGGGCCAGTGTCTCTACACATCTTTCTTCAAATTTTTTTTGCAACAAAAATGATAACATAAAACAATCATTTTGTAAGTTTCAAACATCTGAGTGATATGCATTTTTTAAAACTAGCTCAATATTACTTGTTTATTTTTCTTAAGTGTCTTCAAATAAAATGTACTTATATTTCATAAAAAAGAAAGCAGTAATAGTATATAAAAGGCTTTTCTATAACTATTTTAAATAAGTGGTGTAACAGACCATGAGGGCCAAGGCCTACTCTGTCCCCAACTCAGTATATGTGACCTTGGGCCCTGAGGTGCATAAGCAGATGTTCCGCTCAGGTGGGCAGTATGACGCGAACAATTTTAAATAACAAAATATTAATATATATGTGTCAGACAAAACATTTCAAATAATTTAAGGAAAGATAAACATGTCACTAAACAAATTTATTTACAAGATTATTGTATTATGTGCATGTTTCATACTAAAATTACATGCATCATAGAAAAAATAGATGAGTTTTCATAGAATAGAGTCTTAAATAACAATTTAAATTTTATTTGAGATCAAAAAGGAAATATACATGTCTTTTACTTTATATTTCTTCAAGTTGCTTTTTGGTATAATACACAAAACCAATTCTTGATTTTTTTTTAAAAATTATATAAGAGTATATTTATTACCATGTTTTTATTAACACGCTTTCTTGTATGTCAGTTCGAGTGGAATTTTGTAATCGATTTTAAACTAACTTCCCAATGAGCTAGAGACTTGAAATTTGGACTACAGCTCAGAAGTGAATGACAATGCATGAAAATGTGAAAAAGATGAAAAAAATTACGAGATTCAACCATATCAAAAACTTTGTTTTTTTATACTTTTTAGTCCATAATAAAAATATGGTGCATTAAAAATCTTGAAGATCTTAATCTTAATTTTCTATAAATAAAAAGTTATTAACCTTATTTAAAATTAAATTTAGTATGCCCATCAAATCCATATAATATTTAATTTTTATTTATAGATAAAACTTATGTACTTCAATGAAATGATAGATTATGAAAACATGCATTAGAACAAGGATACTTAATTCTTCTGAGGGGAGAAACAAAAATTTCCAAATGAATATATAAAACTCAATCAAAGATATGCTAAGTAATTATGTATTTCTTTAAAAATGGAAAATAGAAGAATGCTCTTAGAGAAACAAAAAAACTTCAAAGCAGGATTTTCATGATAATTAAATATAAAAACAAAAACTGTCCAGATGGAAATGATAACATGTGCATAACTTTTTCCAAAAAAAGAGCATTGTTTTTAAAATATTGTAAATAATAAACACCAACAAATGAGTGTCACATAGAATCTTGAATTTATTTTATATTTGAATTTATTTCATTTTTTTCTTGATTATATATGAACATATTATAAAAACAGTAATTTAGACAGCTTTCAGTAATTAAATACACGAGTATCATATTATTAAATTTTGTGTTGTATTTCTCTTATGATATATAAATAATTAGATTTATGAAAATATCTGTACAGAAAAAGATATAAATAGGTATTATTTTTTAAAAATGTATACTTAACAAAATAACCTTACATGTTATATATACAACATTTTTTGCAGCAAAGCTCTTGTATTCTCAAAGAGCACAAAGTCATTTAAGATATATAGAAATATTGGCCTATAAAGAGGAAGAAAATTCTTGCATTATAAGCAATATTTCCAATTTCAATTCAAAATACAATCACAAGGTTTTCATTCATATTAAAATAGGAACAGAAAAAAGTGACATTATATACATATATAACATTATACCCTAAAAACAAACACATTGAAACTCATGTCTATTAATGGTAAAAAATGTACACAAAGAAACAAATTCTTTCAATCTCAAGAGTTCAGGAAAAAAAACTTCATTACTAGAATAAGATAATAAACACTAAATCACAATTTTATACATTTGTTTATAATAATTATTACTATATATACACCTTTACATATATAAAATAATCACATTTGCATCATATTACAATTATTATCATAATTACTGTTTATATTTCTCTTTAACAATTTGAAAATTCAGCTCTTCAAACAGATTTCAAATAATAAAAAATTGTCACAAATTTTTAGTGTTTCCAAATTTTTTTAAAATTTTTTTTAATCATTCATTACAAATAATCTCATTGATTGATTGCTTACAAATTTAAATCAGAAATTGTTTTACATGCAGTTGTTTTACATTTAGTCATATAATTTTTTAAAATGTTATAAAAAGTTAAGAACATTAAATTATACAATATTTCTACTGAATTTATGAATATATTCTTACTTAAAATATAAAGCCTAGCCATCTATCTTGTTATTATAATCAAAAAAATTATACATATAAAAGGCTATTTTTAGACATTGCAATATAATTAATGGTTTTCAAAAATAAGATTAATTTCACTAAGAATACTATTTAAATGTTACATGCAGATTATTGTAATGGATATTTTATTATGTCATTATATATATATATATATATATATATAATGGATATTTTATTATGTCATTATATATATATATATTTAGGTAAGTTACCTTTTTCTCATAATGGATTTAGATTTCCTATCCATTATCTCCAATTGGTTTTTGCTCAGTATTATTAACAGAAAGGGGGAAGGTTGGCTGGCCAAAAAGTATGTTCAACCCCACTTTTATACAGAGGAATTTTTTTGTATACAAGCTGTTCTAAGTCAACAATGTTGATAATACTGTAGCATCCATTTTTTTATATTTTTATATTTTACTCTGTTATTTCAATTTTTTCATATCTCCTTTTAACTTCTGTTGTCTGGTTACCTTGCAATTGCAATTCTTTTAAGTATTAATCATGTAAATTCATCACTCTCTTGTAGAGAAATTTTGATTATATATATATATATGTAATAATCCCAGTAATATAATCCTTTAAAATAACTTTTAACTATCTATGGTTCATCCCTTCAGGACCCACATTTTAATAATAAATTAGCCAGCCACCTAATGAGAATATTTTAAACTACAATCTAGCTACCCACTCAGATCATGTGATTTGAGCCGCCTATAAATACCGAGAATCCTGGAGACCGCCCTCTTTCGCTTCTGTTTTTGTCCGTATCAACATGTAGCCGACTGTAGCTTGTTTTGTGTGTGTGTATTGTGTCGTCCTTGTCTTTCTTTATGTGTTCAAGATGTATAATAAACAGATTTAAATAATCACAGGACTGCCTCATCAATCCCAGCCAAAGAAACTATCAACAATAGCCATCATATTAAGAAATACATTTCAACAGCCAGTGGCTATTTCATATATATATATAATCCTATTAAATTATCATATGAAGACTGCAAACCATCTAGAATAAAAGCTTTCATATAAGACCAAAATAATATAATTTCTATATATAACTTAATTGTCTAATATATTTATTCTATTCACTTATTACCAGTGATGTATGCAGACTGTTTTTCTGAGAGAAATTTACATTTTAAAAAATAAATACATGAGAGCATCAAGCTGTAATCTTTATGCTAAAAATTAAAAATCTCGTGAACTTGAACCTCCAAGCATATGCCATTGCTTATTATAATATTGCATTGTCAAATATATTTAATCTATTCACTTATCATAATGTTATTCAATCAAGACATCAATATTCACACTAATATATCACATTACCTTTAAATTACTCTTTTCTAAATTCCTGTTGAACAATACTTCATGTAATTATGATAATGATGTGTAATTTTATTATTTTTACTTGAATGTATCATTTTTTAAAACTAATTTTAGATTGGTATGCAAATTATTTTTTGGCTAAAGTTGTATAAATTGTTTCAATACATTAATAATGAGACAGGCACCAAATGATCTAGTTGGTGAGATTTCAAAATCACACCCAAAAAATGCAGTATACCAGTATCAAATTAGTTCCTTAAATTTAAAAAAAATGTGAAAATCTGACCTTTTTTTTCTCTTTTTTTTGAAGAAAATTATTTCCAGTAACATATATGTATCCTTAGCTTACAAGTAAAAAAGAGCCAATAAAAGAAATATCCTGTATTCATAACTCTTCCAAAACTGAAAACAAAAAATAATACATTTATTATATAGTTTATCAGTGAATTGCTATATAACAAAATAATACATACTACACTGCATATAAAAAAAATTAAAATATGCTATACACAGAAGTTTCTTAGTTAAAACTCAAGAAACTTTATTTTTTTGTTACATATTAACGTTCCCAAACTATATTTTACATGCAGGATAATTAAATGTGTTTAAAGGTAAAAACAAATTTAAAATACATATCTATACATATAAGTTTTCACCAATAATCCTACATCTATGCTTCAAGTATGCATCTGAGAAGTATGAAGAACTTACAGTACTTTAAAAAGTAAATCAAATATATTACCCTATTTTCCTGTACTTAATCCAAGGATTATGTGTTAAAAAGTTTCAAATTTCATTACATGTATTATACTCTGCTGGAGATAATCTCATAAAAAACATTCTCAATCAGAAAAGCTTACAATAAAATTTTGAAAGAAATGCTATTTATAATTTATAAAATAAATAATAATTTTAAAGCACACTGGATTTTTAAATTGCATGTGCGGTTGAAGTTCCATTATCATTTTATATACCAACTACCAGAACCATAGATGTAATAATACCTAGCTCAAAATTGTAATAATACTTGGAGGACTGACAAAGAAATTACAGCTTTTAGATGTTGGAATTAACAGATCATTTAAATTGAAAGTTAAGGAATTATGGGAACAATGGATGTCCGATGGAGAAAAGAATTTTACAAAAACAGGAAAATTGACACCTGCATCATATGAAAATATCTCCAACTATGTTCTGAAAGTGTAGAAAGAAGTCTTGTAAACTACAATAAAAAACACGTTTCAAAAAGGAAATATTATTGATGAAAAAGACTAACAAGGAATGCTTGTTATCTAGTTACATGGATAATATATTAAATGAAGATAAATTGAATTTATTCATTTCCAAATCTGATTAATCAGATTTTAAAAGTTTTTAGTTATTAATAAATTTAGTGATCATTCAAAGTAATTTTTATTTTTTATTTTGATAGGTGAAACAGATATTTTTCATAACAAAAATTGTCCTTTTTCTGTGTAATTTATTACTTATATTTTTAATCATATTGTGTATTTTTTAATTTATGTGACACTACATTATCAGCAGTAAATATTTTGGGTTAATTGTCATAAAAATTGCCACAGATTATATGGCACTACAGATTATTCAATGTTTTTCTTTTTTTACTTGAAAAAAGTCTTTGCAGTTAATACGCTACTGTATACAGGAAAATACAGCAGATACAACAATGATATTCATTTTTATACAGCACAAATTATGACAATTATCAGCAATCCATTTATTTAGCTAAAATTTAAAAGGTTGCTGGGACACATTAATTCATATTCTTGGTACAAGATGGACTAGATAAATTCAGCTGCACATGGTAAAATTTTAAATTAAGAAGCAATTCTATCAAAAGTAAAAATACATAAAACTAGAAAAATAATATTAAAATATTCATTTTAAAATAATTATTTTTTTTAAATTGGTTTTAAAATTCATTTTATATTTTTAAATGAAAGTATTAATATATTATCTAGTACGTGAACTGTGAGTGTGATTGTGAATCAAATTGATATTTACTTGAAAAAATGCCCTATTCTTACAATTTGAAATCAGGCATATCGAGATGAAGCTAATGGATGTAATGATGTTGAATAGAATTTTTTAAAAAAAACTTTAATAAAGAGATAATTTTATACCCCACAAATAAAATAATTTAAAATCCTTAGAATTTATTTTTTTAAAGAATTTTAAATAAATTCTTAAAATTTATTTTAAATTCTGCAGTCTCATATAATCACTGAATCAACTATAATAATTCATACCATAACATATGAAAATTCTATCATGAAGTAAATTGCAGTGTGATGTAATAGATTTTGTCAAAAAAAAAGGTATTATATGCATATTTTAAAAGTGGAAAAAAGCTCTGTATGATGTCATTTATAAAGCACATAAAGAAATGAATTTACTGTAATGAACACTCTTTTATTGGCAATTCTACTAGTATGCATGGTATTATCCAGTGATTGAAAATGGAAATAGTGCAACAACCAATTTTGGTTAAGCTGTGTAAAGCATTTATTGGTGTTAGCCAATAAGTTAAGAAGAGTTAATTGTTAAAAATTGTTATCTAATAACAATATCTACTATTAAATCTATATAACCTACATTTGTGGGTATTTTTAATATTATTAATTTATCATTAAATTCCAAAGGTGAATGCAGCTGTAGTAAAATAATTCAGATACTGTTTGCCTTTTATTTCAACAGAGCAGAATATTCTTTGGCAAAATTATAATAAATGCAAGAAAATTTAATTTTAATACTATATTATACAAAAAATAATATATACTAAAAAAAAAATTCTATATTATACTATATTACACAAAAAACTTTGGACAGAAAAGATTTCAATACATTTTTTTATTGCTAAAGTAATATTTTCCTAATGGTTTCATTAATAAAAGTTAATTTTAAAAATGCAGTCTAATGGTTTTTATATAAGATGAAAGATAAAATTTAAAAAGAAAATGAATTCAAGAAAAAAAAGGCTAGTTTATCTGAGATAATACAATAACAATAAATATTGATAATCATAAAGTCTTTTATCAAAATATTTTACTGAAATTAAAGAATTGCAATATGGAGATTTATGCTTTTAGCATTCTCATCTTAACAATTTTTCCTAAGTTTTATGCAATGAAAATATAGAGAAAGAAATTTCAACATGGTAGTAGGATGCACTTCTGCTTTAAAGAAAGATGTTCCATCAATGTTAACAAATAAATAAACCTTCAATCATTTAGAAAAAAAAAAGGCATATAACAGAATTCATTTTTTTTAAGCATTTCTTCAACAACTGTTTATTACTTAATACTGAAATAAATGGTTTTCATGAAGATTTTATATGTTTAATGGGGATGCTGAAAGACTTTATTTTTTGGATCAAGATTTCAGGAAATTGTTTTATGTATATTTCTTTGAAAGAAACAAAACAAATTTTTAAAAGATATACCCCATGTTATGCATTACACAAAATGCTCTTGTATGATGTGGAAACCAACTCAACTAAAAAAATTGCTGTCATTAAAAAAAAAAATTGGAAAACAATTTTTTAAAAATTCTCAGGGTTTTACATAAATTTAAAATGTTACTATAAATATCCGAGATATTTCAAAACATAGTAACATTTCTTCACAGCAGCATTTAAGACATTTCTTGCTTGACTCTGAAAATTTTGTATTTTCTAAGAAATTAGTTTAACAACATAGTTCATAGAAAATAGGTTTGATATTTTGAGCAAAAATCAAAGAACGAAACTATCAATTTAAATTTATTGTTTGGCATTATGGACAACACACGTAGTTCGGGTTGTACTACTGATCACTACCAATTCAAAATAATTGTCACATGGAGTTGAGAGAAAAAATTTCATTACAAAATATTTTTATTTATGTAAAACTTTATTAGAGAGGGATTAGCAAAAATGTGTAAGAATAACTAAATTTAACATTTCAAAATTGCACTAATTCTCCTTTTGCTTCATATAATACTGTGTTTTAAATAATTTTAAATTGAAGAATTTGGGGGGGGGATGTGATTTTAGAGTTATTTGAATAATTTTGCACCTTAAATAAAAATTAGTCAAAAAAGGATATTTTTTACTATATATTGCTATATTAATATATTATTATATAATATATAATTATATTTTATTATATACTGCTATAACAGAACTATATTAATATATTATATTATATACCATTATATTTTGCTATATTGTATTAGCAGCCCATCCAGTACAGTGGTTAGTGACACTGGCTAATGTGCTATAAGGCATGGGTTTAAATCCCAAAGAAGGTACGAATGTTTGTTAATGTATAGTGCTTGGTGTGGCATGGGGGCACTATGAGCATTTGTTAAGTCGCAAGTCCTCTGCAGAAGTTGGTGGAAGGGGAACATAAGTGGGAGGCCCATGACCACTACCAGGATGTCCTACCTCAAAATTGGGGTGGTACCCACATATAGTGCTCAAAAAATTGCAGCCAATAATAGATGTAAATCTAACAAGTTGCCATGGTCCTTAATCTGACACCATCCATCGGGTGGCATCAGAGACAACAAAACAGAACTATATTGAAATTTCTGACATAATTAAAAACTATTTGATTAAATTTTAAATATTTACAGACAGAACAGCTTAAAATAGAAGTAAGCAATTTAAATTTAACCATGCCTTGCTCTTTCACAAATTTAATGTCAGGTAGAGAATTTGAGCAAAATGGGAATAATAATTAAGGAAAATGCTGCAATTTTTTTCACCTTCTAGGAATATTAAAAATATTTGGTAATTTTCTTACCTAAATATACCAGAAAAGCAAAAATAACAAAATATGATTTTAAAATTAAAGAAAAACTTATACCTTTATAATTATTTTAAGAATCTGAATAATTTAGCAACAATTTTCTTCAATTTCTGATTAATTTAAAAAATGCTAGAAAGCACAAACTGATTAGGTTAAAAAATACCTAATAATTTTAAAAAGAGTTTTATCACATTTCAAACAGAAATTTTTTTAAATAAACTTATAACATATAAAAAATTAGGTATGCATTATGCCATCAACCAATTCGTCAAATTAAAATATTTTGCCAAATGCCCTGAATGCAGCCAAGTTTGGAAAACTGTTCCTGCACATGTAGAAAAACTGTAATCTTGTTCACGCATAAGGTGACAACACTTGGCGGCATCTTTTAATTTGGCAATGTTTTTTTATTTGGGAAAATTAGACGCTGGTATAATACATAAGTATCAAAAATCCTTATTTTATATAAAACTTCTTTTAGATTTTTTAGCAGTTATACAGAAAGATCTATGTAGAGAATATGTGAAAGACATTTTAATAGTTTTTATTTATACATTTTATCACAAATATTCCTCTGTGTGTGTGTTAAATGTAGGCAAAAGAAAAACATATACAATCTTACAATAAATGCAAAAATGTAACATTTTTATATAGTTCAAAATTATTATTTTTTAAATATTCTATATATGTATTATAAATCAAAAAAGCATTTCTCAAAGTATGAACTATTAATAGAGAAGAATGAAAGCTGATTTATAAGAAAAAGCACACTGGCATTGGTTATTTGAATCATACATACTATTGCAACAATGCCAACATTCAAGATAACTCACCAAGTTGGCAACCCCGATTTTGCATGTGTCATATGCACTGAATTGGCAATCATGTGCCTCGTTTCATACAATGTCGCCAATCTGGTTGGGATAATATGCAAGTACCAAATTATACTACAGAACTATTTATTATAATCTTAATAAAATCTGCATTAATATAACTACTGAATTCAGTTCTCAAATTCTATCCAAAATAACTTTACTTACCACAACAATACTTACTATTATAATGTTGAAGAGCTTTTTCAGAATAATTTGCCTTTAATGCTGATTTTCCTTTTTTTAAAAGATTTTCACATTTCTATGTCATCTTTGCAGATAAACTACTGATTTAGAACTTAGTCTCACTTTTCAGACAGCATTTATATATTAATTCTGTACAGAATCTGTTTTCTATAACTAAAAAGAAATTTGTAAAATACTTAAACACGAAATAAAAAAGCTTTATTAATATCCAATTGAACAACAAATATAAAGCATTATAAAAAATGCATTTACTTATATAATTTTGATACAACCATAGTACACAGCAAAAAAATTTAATACATTCAAAAATATATTCTCCACAAATTAGCATTTTGATTTTTCATATCAAAAAGTTCCATTTTGTAATAAGCAATTTTTTTTTAAATTGTTTAAAGAAAAACAAAATATTAGCAGAGCATAACACTTTTGCTTTCAACTAAATTTAAAAGAAAAATCTATAGCAATCCTTAGTCAGAATTGAAATAGAAGATAGGAAGCAGAAAAAAGAACTTTTAAAAATTAATTTTTTAAAAAAATCAAATTTCATAATTAATTTTCTATTGGAACAAAAAAAAACTCAATTGAAATCAAAATACTCGCAATGTATTGTGAATGCAAGGCATAACAGAGAATGTTAGGGCCCCCCTAGAATCCACCACACCCTCCACCGGGATGCACGTTATGCTACTGTGTGAATGTTTTGTAAGTCATACAGGTAAATATTAAATGTATGAAATGTACCTGGAGTACATTAAAATGTTTTCATTTGGCACAGCACTTGATATTTATGCTTAGAATTCCTCTAGATTCAATCACATTACTCTATAAGTATAAAATTTGGGTAATTCAAAAATAATGCAATATACACAGTCCATATGATACATATAAAATATTTTTAAAGATTGACTATGAGTTCAAGTAAGCTACAGTTCCTATTGGTTCAAAAATAATCCCAATACTAAATGAAATTTTTTTTTTTAAAAAAAAAGAGGGAAATAGATACAAGTTTGAATTTATTGTATGAAAAACTAGCAATATTTAAAACTTGCACAGCGATAAATTTTAAAAAACACAATTCATGTATTCCATTTTTGAAAAAATTGTTTTCCCTCTCTTTAATTAATTGAACTCAACATTCCTATGCATGAAATAAAAATTTGTTTAACAATTTGTTCGAAAACATTTGGTTTGTCAAGTTAAAATTCATTGGAAATGCTGATGTAGAATTAGTTTTCTAATGGGAAAAAAGTGTTCATGAGTTTGTGACTAATTCCTATTAAATATTAATCTAATTTTAGATTTCAGAAATTGGGTACTTGCGTATTATCGCAACAATCGCTAACTCTATCAATAACTCGCCAAATTGGCAACCCCGATTTCTATGCATCGTACGCACTGAATTGGCATCTATGTGCCTTTCATATAATGTCGCCAATAGGTTGCGATAATACTTAAGTACCAGAAACTTTGTTTTTCTTTTTTTCCTAAAAAAAATCGTATTAAACAATACTATTTCATCGCAGAGAGAAGCATAAAACAATGAAAATTAAGAGAAACAAATAGAGAAAATAAAGTATGAAAAATCAGCATGAAATGACATATTTTAAGTAACGTATACAGCAAAGTGAAATCCCCCTTATTAAGTGCTTTTGCTTGTAAAATAAAGGACAAATAAAATTAGCACTAGTAATTGAAAGCAATTTTCTGATGATGCGTGAAAACAATTAAAGCAAAAGCAAGGAATTAATTCCAAAATTTGGGATTAATTTCAAAATTTTAACACAAGCGCTAAAATTTGATGCCATTCAAAGAAACTTAAACTAAGAAAAGGAGGGGGGGATTAAATATAAAACGGCTAAATTCATGTGACGTCACGATCACGTGAAAACTGTGTCACGTGATTACGCTGCCGTTTGTTTACTACCATCGCTAGGACTATTTTGCTATCGCAGTTTCACATTGTACTTTTAAAATGTATCATTTTGCTAAAATGGTTGTTCAATCAATAAATGAAAATATGATTGAGGAAAAAAATCACTTTTTTTCATATACCAGGGCGAAATATGAGTGTTTTGAAAGCATGTTGAAACGTGAGGATTATAAACCATCTCCTCCCTGTTTATTATGTATGCAATTACTTTGAAGAATATTTTCAATACCGACGCCAGCTTAAACCAAGCTTTATTCTCACTATTTTTGTCTTCACAAAAGAAACCTGTTCAAAAAGGATTTTGGAGAGGTGTAGACATTCACAAACATGTAAATACTTCAAAACAAATTTTTTTATTTTAAATAAAATTATATTTAGATCATACATAAGTAAAATATGTTAGTTAACGTAAGCAAATTTTTGTTTATTTTAAATGAAGTTATATTGAGAACATATAATGTTTAATTAACTTAAGTTTTACTTATTTTACGCATCTTCAGAGTAGTAACAGAGGTACTTAAGTATTTAATTATCTAAGATTCGAACACAAGAATCTGTTTATAGATAAATCATACTATTATTTTTTATAAACTATATGTAATTCAATAAGAAGAAAAATATATTTAAGACTAAAGATAATTAAATTGAATTTCTGATAATTATTGCACATTTTCTGATGAAACATTCCCTTAATATTGTATAATAATTTTTAAAAAGTAGATCAACGTATATATTAAAGGCACTTTATACAAAGACAATTAAAAAAAAGTATTCAATTTGTCATAAAAAATTGTAATGCAAACTTTTAATATAGTTCATACTAGCATTAATAATATTAATTTGTGATCCAAGTGTCGCATACCCATGCATTATATTTAGTATCCCAGATATAAAAGTGCAATTTCCAATAGAAAACTATTCAGTTCTGCAAAGCATTGTACTAACGAGTAAAATTACAAACACATGTTTATTTAATGCATGTTTTTTTTTCTCAGGAAAGTTACAATTTTTGCAATTTTTTTTTTCGATACTTAATATAACAAGGTTTTTAAGCATTCTGTACACATGCATGACTGAAGGTAACTCTTTATTAATTTTAATGTGCTTAAAGAGCACTTGCTATAGTGACTGCAACTTAGAGAAAAGTATTAAAACAGTTAATACATGTAGAAATAACTCATTATAATCATTTAGTTAATTATTAGCCCTGATTATGTACTTTATATGTAATTAAATAACTCATAATAATGGATAATCACATTACAATGAATATATCCTGAAAATTATATGTTAATATGAATCATTGCTTTAACTAAAAAAATGAAATAGTATTTTCTTTTATTACTTTAGACAATCATTTCTAAAAAAAATTTCAAACGTTTTTAAAGAATAATTACTAAGTAAATCAGACAGTCAAAGATGGAGAATGTTATTTTATTAGAAACATTTCAAATATCTTTAAATGCTCCATAATATTGTAAAACACATACATATATATAAAGTATTTATATGCAATACATTGTAAAAATAAAATTCATTTTCATTCAGTAACTGTTCCACAGTAAAATAAAATATTCATTCGAATTTTAAGTGTAGGTAGACAAACTTGATGTAAATATAGTGTTAAAAAAAATTCATTTTCATGACAGGATAAATACCATATCAACTCTAATATTTTATGTACAAAGGGGGGGGGGGAGGCGATGGAAAAAAATACACTTTCACCAAAAAATAATTATCTACATTTATCTAAAACTTTCATATTACCGAAAATCTATATACACAGGCTTCTAGAAACAAGCGTTTTTGCAAGTTTAAAATGTACTTCAAAAAAAAAAAAGATAACAAATCATCAAATTAAATTTGATCATTTCTAAAAATTGTTGCCTTTTGGGATGATATCATTCCCCTTAAGAATATTTTATTTTAATTTAAAGAAAGAAATGACATCAATTTTTAACAGTAAATAATAATTATTAATAATTTAGAAATCAATAATTTGTAAAATGTAAAAATCAAAAAAAAATTATTTAATTTTTGTAAAAATTCCTTTCACAAATTATCATTAAATCGTTTTACTTCAGAATAAATATTTTCTCTTGTCTTTGAATTATGAATTAAAATTATAAACAGACATTTTTTTATATTATATACACTTAACTGACTCTATTTGATAATAATAGTGAGTTCTTTTTAATGAAACGATACAATTGTTATTCGATAGTCAAACAGTTTCAAGTTTTTTAAAAGAAGTTGTATTGATCCTATATACTGTACGCCATTCTTGCGCAAACTACTAAATTAATTAAGAATTAAAATAACTATTAGCTGTGTACCAAGTGCTAGGATCCAACCTAAATAAATATACCAGCTAACACTATTTGAAGCAGACGAATACCTAATTAGATAAATAAATCAGAATAAAGCAAAAATTATATCAAAGAGTTGTTGAGAGTTTTTCCTAACAAATATATACACTAGAATAATGCATAAAATACAATGATATCATATATTTTAATTAGATAAATTAAAGCTAAAGAATGTCAACAACTTGCATATTGGATTCTACCATGGTATTGAAAAGCACGTGCAATTGTTGGCCAATTTGTCACGTGATTACTCGCTTTGGTGCCAGTCAGTTGCGAATTTCCCCCATTGATAAATTTATTGCTGCATTAGCAAATCGGAGAAAATATTATATCATGTAGAGATGACAAGTTGGAAAAAAAAGAACTTTAAACTGTGTTGGTAAAACGGAAAAGAAGAATTTTTAGTGGCAAAGCAGAAAAAATATATCAATGACTGATGTCACTTAATGGTGACAAGAATCTTAAGGCTATAATAGCAAAGGGGAATTGAGAAACTCGGTTCTCTCTAATTTAGCACGTTTAAATAAAAGCTTGTTTTTAAAAAAGTTTTTTTACTTTTAAATTATTTTTTGGACTAATCCCCATCTGATCTAGTGAAACTAGACCAGATTCATGAGTCCATAATTCTTCAAAAAATGTAAGAACAGGGGAAAAGCAATAGCCTCCTCACATGAAAACCCCACACATTGCAGAATGTGCTGAGGAGAAGATTAGTGAATTTATTTTTTTACTTTTTAGTTTCGCTGGATAGGTTTCTCAGCCTGTTCATTTTATTCAACCGCTGGTTCGCTATCCCTGGTTTAGCTGAATCAATTCTCGCAAAAGGAGTATTCAACGAAAAACACAAAAAAAAAAAAAAATTTAATCCGTAACTTTTAAGCAATTTTTCGCTCTTTGTACAGATTTTGGGTAATATTGTTCTACACTCGAAAAAAAAGTTTCGTGAGATTATCTGTAAAATGACGAAGTTATTAAATGTTTAACTAAAATTTTGAGTATTTTTTAAAAAATTGTAAAAAAAGGTTTTGGCATTTATTTTTTAAATGACTGATTCTAAAAGAGAAAGCATGAACTTTTTTATTAAAAATTATCGTTTTAATAACACAAAAATAAATTCATATGCAACATTTTAGAAATAATTTTTCATAAAAATGCATCAGTTTTAACTCAATTTTAAAAAAAAATCGTAAAAAAAAAATTATATGTATCATGGCGAAATAAATGATTTTTCCAATTCTGTTTTATTTTTTGTCTGATTTTAAAAGCAAAAATTAGATGGCTATTTTAAAAGCGTGGAAAAAGTCGAAACCTCACTCGGCCGAAACGGAAATGAGGCTTGACGAAATAAACAACGTACAGGGGTAAAACAATTAGGCGTTTTAAGATTTCTAATTAATATATTTTAACTAATTGCAATATCGGATTATAAAATGGTCAAAACATGCATTGTCATCCAAACTAAATGTGTATACAAAATTTCAGCTCAATCGGTTGAAGATATCAGCTTCAAAATTGAGTTGCAAGATTCCACCCGAAAAATTACGTACATACATTGCAAGTTAAAATGAAAGCTTGTAAAAACAGCTCGTCAAGCGTTTCATCGTTCAAAACGGATTCTTATTTTGGTTACAAACTGTCTTGCAGAACAAATGCTCTTTCGAATTCTATACTAGTAGGATTTATCGTCATTAAAAGGAGTAAGTTCTTTTGAGGTAGACACCACGTCTTCTTCCATTTTCAAAAAAAAGAGACAGTTTTCTTTTTTTTTCGTATTTAATGCCAGTGTCTCAAATCTAATAGGCTGCATTGATGCATATCTCTCCTTGATAACTTTCTAGTTCTGCTACACTTAATGGTTTTAGTGTAAAATTGATCCAGGTATTGAATCAGAATGTAAATCAATTTCAAGTGTTACCTTAGTTGAAATTGAAGATCCAGTTGCATGAGCTGTTAGTAATGCAATATGATTTGAAATGTCTCAAGTCTTCCAAGCAGGCCCGCTATTAATTAATGACATTTAATTGAAGAACGAACTGTGACAAAATCTATTCTTGAGATATTGTTTGTATTATTGTGTAAGTATTGCACAGTGAACTACTTAGATACGTGAAATGAAAGCTATGCCTATATGTTTTTTTTTACCAATTTTTTTTCTTATAACTCTTTTACTGTTAATATGTACAGGGTGTTTCATAAATGATGGGAGTAACTTTAAGGGGTGATAGTACACATCAGGACGAGTAATAGTAAATAGGAAACCAAGAGTCCCAAACGCCTTCCGAAGGAGAAAGGCGCCATCAAAGTTTAGGATGTTATAAGGATGTCATAAATTTAAAATGATGATAAAAAAACGGAAAAATGGATCGATTCATTTGCGGTTTTCACTAAAACCATTCTTTAAATTAGAATTATCTTTAAAAAAAAGTTTTAAAGACAAAGTTAAAAAAATGCCGTTAGAGGGTGCTCTAGACTTTGGAGTACCGAACAACTACCTTTTACCAGTATTTTTTTTATTTTGTTAAATGTTTACAAAAGCTTAGATTTTAACTTGAATTTTGAGCGCAAAATTGAAACCATCGGGAGCGGTTAAGTGGCGCAAATGTAACCGCGTTCAGGGGGGGGGAATTGAAATGCTCGTATGTAATGATCAAAATAAAAAACGATAAAGCAAACTTTAAGAGGCGATAGTACAACATAAAACAATCAACTTTGATTAGAAAATGCATGATTTGAATTCAAACGCAAACGTGTTAGAGCATCTTCAAATTTTATCCATGCAAGCGTTATAGCTGCAAGTTTCTGGAAGAAGAAAATGAAATTGTGATATGGGGAAGAAGAAGAACGCATATGCAAATTGTTATTAAGATAAAAGCCACTGACCCGAGTGTGCAAGTGTAAATCACGGTACAAACGTAACGAAAGATGTTGCCCTTCACTAATCAAGAAAAGGCTGATATGCACTTCATCTACGGAACTGCAAATGGGAAACCTTTCTGAATCAATGGATTGAGAGAGGTAGTCCTGTCCTTTGGCCAGCGCGATCTCCCGATCTTTCATGCCTGGATTTCTTTTTGTGGAGACACCTGAAGAGTCTTATGCATGAGACTCCTATCGAATCTGCAGAAGAACTCGTCGCCAGATTTTTGGTAGCTGCAGGAGAGGTGCGCGATACTCCTGGCGTGTTTCAGAGGGTTCGTGAATCCCTTCTTCGCCGTTGTACCGCATGCATCGCCTATAATTGTCAGTGTTTCGAAAAGCTATTGTAATAATTTCTAATTAAACTTTTTTTATAACGTAAATGTTCTTTGTCTCCTTTTTTCTCTCTTAAAACGAAATCTGTTTCAGCGCCTCTATCACCTTCGGGTTAAAATTACGAGTATGATTTCTTTGATGAATGTTGATTGTTTTGGTGTTGTACTATCGCTCTTAAGTTTGCTTTATCGTTTTTTATTTTGATCATTACATACGAGCATTTCAATTCCCCCCCCCCTGAACGCGGTTACATTTGCGCCACTTAACCGCTCCCGATGGTTTCAATTTTGCGCTCAAAATTCAAGTTAAAATCTAAGCTTTTGTAAACATTTAACAAAATAAAAAAAATACTGGTAAAAGGTAGTTGTTTCGGTACTCTCCAAAGTCTAGAGCGCCCTCTAATGGCATTTCTTAACTTTGTCTATAAAACTTTTTTAAAGAAAATACTAATTTAAAGAATGATTTTAGTGAAAACCGCAAATGAATCGATCCATTTTCCGTTTTTTATCATCATTTGAAATTTAGGACCCTAAACTTTGATGGCGCCTTCTCCTTCGGAAGACGTTTGGGACACTTGGTTTTCCTATTTACTATTACTCGTCTTGATGTGTACTATCACCCCTTAAAGTTACTCCCATCATTTAT